>CM076574.1:874134313-874295848 GCA_034641835.2 Pinus albicaulis | reverse complement strand
ATTGTTGTGTAAACTGTACCCAAAAGTGAGAGTTATGAAACGCCTTAGAAATAAGCCACTTCGAGGGGGCAACCTCCAATATATTACATGAATGAACAATTCTTGGATGATACAATTTACAAAACCTCCTTTCTATATATAGGAGTCCATGGGGCCATAATGTAATCATAGTGGGCCACAATGTAATCCTAGTCGACCTAACAATAATAATTTAAGTGCACAATAATAACAAAATGGGGGTTACAAGGGTACAATAATAACAATAAGGGGTTTACACTAATAATAAGGGACTATACTAGTGATATAGGCACCTAACATGCCCCTCTCCTTCAAAAAAAGTGTTGTCCTCAACGCTTGAGTAGCTCCGAGTGCTTCTGTATAAAAATCTCATCCTCCCATGTAGAATCTTCAGTGGGTAAATTCTTCCACTTGATGAGATACTTCCAATTGACTTTATCTCAGAGTTGTTTAGTTTTTTTCCAAGGACTCCGCCTGTGTCTCACAGATTTTCCTTCCTCATCAAGTTCTGGCAATATTGTTTGACCTGGAAGATTTTCAACTATAACCTTCTTTAAGCATGAAACATGGGAAACTGGATGCACTCGCGAAGAAGCAGGAAGCTCCAATTTGTATGCCATAGTACCAATCTTTTGCAACACCTTGTAAGGACCATAGTACTTTGGCGATAATTTATTATCCTTCTTAGCTTGCTTGAGGGACATTTGTTTGTATGGTTGTAGCCGTAAAAATACCCAATCTCCTACATCAAAACCTCTCTTGCTGCGATGTTGATCTGCCTGTTGTTTCATTCGATTTTGTGCCAAATTCAGGTTATCCTTTAAGAGTTGGAGAACTTCTTGCTGATGCTCGATGTGGTCTTCCACTGCTTGAACCTTTGAATTTTCCCTTAAAGATGATGTGATCGATGGTGGATGATATCCATAAAGTGCCATAAATGTGGTCATTTTTGCTGCAGTATGGAAGGAAGTGTTATACCACCATTCAGCGAGAGGTAACCACTTGACCCATTGTGTTTGTTTATCAGATACAAAACAACGAAGATATCCTTCCAAATATTTATTTACTTTATCTGCACTTTGACCACTTTGGATGAGAGCTGAGGACAGCTATGGAGTTTTTACTGAGAACAAATAGAAAAGAATCTCCATTCAAAATCTCCATGAAAATGGATCTTCATGCTCACACAATCCTTGGCTTCCAGTGTTTTTAATTTCATTCATAAATGTAGTGGCAACCCAGACAAGCTAATGGATAGATAATGCTGTGCAAAAAGCATTAAGAGTCTATCAATCACTACCATGATGACATTTCTTTCCTTTTGGACTTAGGTAAACCCAGAAAATCCAATGAATTTCCTCCAACACACTGGAATGGATAAAGGTTGTAGAAGTCCCGGGGTCTTAATTGTCTCCACTTTATTCTGCTGGCAAACCAAACATTCCGCCACAAAATTTTGAATATCAGATTTAAGGCCATCCCAAAAAAACTCTTTCTTCACCTTGTGGTAAGTTTTTAAAAATCCTGAGTGTCCTCCTAAAGGAGAAGTGTGCAATTCCAGAAGAATCTTTTGTTTTAGTTGGGAATTCTTACAAAGATGTAAGCGATCTTTGTACCATAAGGAATCATTTTTCCAACTAAATGTATCAGATGTACTAGGATCTTGCTGCAACTTTTGAATGAGTGTCCATACATCTTTGTCCTTTTTCCATTCATCTCTTGCTTCGGTTATCCAATCTGGTTGGATAATAGAAATGGCACAAAGAAATGCTTCCACTTCTTCATTCTTTCTATGCATCCAATAAGTATCTAACTTTTCCTTTTTAGAGTTTAGATTATTTCCAAAGTCAGAACCTAAAGATCTCAATCTATTTGTTGTTCTTCTCCTGATGATATCTTTGTTCAAAAAGGCTAAGACTTACTGATCATTTTACCTTGAAGCACCTCCATTAGGTAAGTTCATTTCTGAAAAGTATTGCTAACATTTCCTTCTCAAATAGTACCTTCTAAATACTTTTGATTGGAACTTTCAAAGAATGGGTCTTCCTTCCAGATTAAAACCTAAGATCAATCATTTCCTATGCAATCATCTCACAGTAAAATGCAGAAGTCCGTAGCAGTAAACCAAGAAAGACACGCCTCTTTTTGGGACCTGTACCCATAAGCTTCTGTGAGCTCCCAGAAAATGCATCTTCTTCAACATTAATACATGAGGTGCCTATTCTCCCATATTCTAACAAATCATATAATACCTGTTAACTCAGAAATCCTCTTAAATCGCTTTATGGTTGTGGGGACTTTCCATTCCTTAATGGCTTTAATTTTGTTAGGGTCTACCTTAACACCCTCGTGAGATACAATATGACCCAGATATTCCACCTCTTGTACTCCAAAGAAACATTTGGATGTCTTTGCATATAATTATTTCTCCTGCAATAGTTTGAGCACCCTATCAACATGTTGAACATGATCCTTCCAAGACCTGCTGTAGATTAGTATATCATCAAAAAATACTAGCACAAATTTTCTAAGGAAGGGTTTGAAAATGGAATTCATCAACCCTGAAATGTAGAAGGTGCATTGGTAAGGCCAAAAGGCATGACCAAAAATTCATAATGACCCTCATGAGTTCGAAATGCTGTTTTTGGAATATCTTCAGTCTTCATTCTAATTTGATGATATCCTGAACGAAGATCCAACTTGGTAAAATAAATTGCTCCATGTAATTCATCCAATAATTCATCAATCATATGAATGGGAAATTTGTCTTTAATGGTGAGCTTATTGAGCTCCCTATAATCCGGACACATTCGCCATGATCCATCCTTCTTGTGTACCAATACTACAGGAGCAGAGAAAGAACTTTGACTAGGTTGAATTATACCCGCCTCTAACATTTCTGCAATCATACGTTCACTTTCGCTCTTTTGGAAGTAAGGATATCTATAAGGCCTGATGTTTGGAGGAACACTTCCTGGAATCAAATGAATAGCATGATCATGATCACGAATAGGTGGGAGTCCTTTGGGAGTTTCAAACACCTTTGAATGATTGTCCAAGACTTGTTGGAGATCTGCAGAAATAGATGATTTTGATGTCGGAACTTCTAGTGAGCATAATTGTGCAATTACGCCTCGTTGTTCTTTCTTTAGAAGCTTTGTCATGGCATTAGAGCTTATTATCCTTCCTGGCTTCCCTTCAATACCCCGTAATTCGACTTCCTTTCCTTCTGAAAAAAATTTCAAGAAAAGTTCTTGAAAATTAAAGCTACCGTCCCCAAAGATTGTAACCATTGTACTCCTAGTACAACATCAGCACCTCCCATAGGAATGGAAAGCATTGGACTAGTCAATACATATTCCCCCATGGTTAGCTTGACATTATGGCATTTTCCAGAGCAATTTATAGTTCCTCCATTTGCAACCATCACTTGACATTCTGGTGCTGGGTATAGGAAACAATTTAATTCCCTGGCTACCTTACAATGAATAAAATTATGGGTGCTACCTGAATCAATCAACACTATTACCTTTTCTTCTTGATATGTCCTTCTATCTTGAGAGTTTGAGGAGTGGTAATTCCTGCCAATGCATTACACGATATGGTCGGACTCATTTCTTCCTCTTCTTGGGTTGGTTCCTGGTGTATATCCTCTTCTTGTTCATTTTCTTCTTCCTCTTCACAATCTATGTAAAATAATTTCTTCTCAGGACACTTATGACCTTTAGTGTATTTGCTATCACAACTGTAGCAAAGCCCTTTTGCTCTTTTTTTCTTCCAATTGTTGTGGTGTCAACCTTGTAGGTTGTGGAAATCTAGGCGTAGCAACACTTCCTTCTTTATAGAATTGAGTGGTAGGCTTCCTAGTCGCCATAATTTTACATTCAACTTTTCTTGCCAACCTGAATGCCTTCTCCAATGAATCAGGTTCCAAAACGCGAACTTCATGTTGGATGTTATCCTTTAAAGTGTCTATGAAGAGATCAATCCTGTGTTCCTCTGGAATATCAGTTACCCTTATATTCAATTTTTGGAAGTCCTCAATGTGCTGCCCCACTAAACCCTCTTGTTTGAGATTTATCAATTGGCTAAAGAAGGTGTTGCTCTTTGTATCCTCATAATGTGCTATCATTTCCTTCGTAAAAATTGACCAAGTGACAATTTTTTTACGGGAGCAAAGCCATCGATACCATACAAATGTATTTTGTTCTAAATGTAAAGTTGGAATGCGTACCTTTTGTGTGTTTTGCACGTTATGGAGATCAAAATATTGCTCCATCTGTAGTATCCATGTTACAGGATCCTTTCCATCAAACTTCCTCATATCCATTTTTGGAATATGGTGGTTCTTCCCGCCAACATTCGAGTTTATGAAATCATGATTAACATTTATTTTGTCTTCATCATGAGGTTCTTCTCCTATATTTCCGCCATTAGGAATCATTTCTGGTTTTAAGCTTGTCATCAAGCCTTCCATGTATGATTTTAGATCACTCTTCATGTTTTCCATGTTGTCTTTCATGTCATCCATCTTAGCTTCCACGCCTTTCTTCAAACCGTCCATCTTCACTTCCATTCCTTTCTTCAAAACTTCCATTTCATTTTTTGTTGCTCTTTGCGAGAGTGAAAACTGTTGCATTTGCTCTTGTAATTTTGATAGATCATGTTGCAATTCTTCATCTTCATGAGTCATAGTAGAGCCTTCTGAAGGCTTAATGGGTGTTGAATTATTTTTTAGGGCCATTTTAGAATCCAATATTGATATCTATTCTACAAGATTCCCTTGGAATCAATTCAACTTGATTCTTCAAACAAGACTTATGCAATTCGGAAAAAAAATACACACCTTTTACTAGCTTTGAGGAGCTCGATATTGAAATTGAATTATCTCTATAATTGAAAATCTTCGATATCTGAAATTCAGCCCTGTAGTAGCCCTCTGAAGCTTCTTTCAAATGCCACAGGTCTGACCTGATTTTGATTCTCCAAGACAAAGTTGTGTCCAATCTCCCACAATGACCTAATTCTGGACTGGTTCAGTAGAGCTAACTTGTACGACTTGCCACGTGTCACTGTTTTGTCCTTTGTCTCTGAAATTGATAGAGAAGAAACTACAGGCTGTGTACTTGTGACCACTTTTGACGGCACTCCAATCCAATATTCAGAGAGAGAGTTATTGAACTTTTCCCACGATCACCTCTTTGAGATGAAATTCAGGAGCCTGAAAAAGCACTACCTTCCACAGATCATATCTCCAAAAATATTGCGAACCAAGCTCTGAAATTTTTTGATGAATTTCCTCAGGATTTCAGCTTCACACCATATGAATTTCAGATTCTGAACCTTCGTAGAAAACAATTTATAGCGCAAATGCCACGATGACCTGTTTAGGAGCCTGAAAAAATACCTGACTTCCACAGATCATATCTCCGAAATTATTGCGAACCAAACTCTGAAATTTTTATACAAGCTTCCTCAGGATTTTTTCTTCGCACCCTAAAAATTTCAGCTTCTGAAACTTCTTAGAAAAAAAGTTATAGCGAAAATGCCACGATGACCTGTTTGGAGCAGCGAAACTCTAGAATCCAAAGCTCTGATACCAAATGTTGTGTAACCAGCTCCAAAAATAGAAGAAAAGAGATATGAACGCCTTAGAAATAAGCCACTTCGAGGGGAAACCTCCAATACATTACATAAATGAACAATTCTTGGATGATACAATTTACAAAACCTCCTTTCTATATATAGGAGTCCATGGGGCCATAATGTAATCCTAGTGGGCCACAATGTAATCCTAGCCGACCTAACAATAATAATTTAAGGGCACAATAATAACAAAATGGGGGTTACAAGGGTACAATAATAACAATAAGGGGTTTAAAATAACAATAATAAGGGGCTATACTAGTGATATAGGGACCTAACACTCATTGCGCTCGCTCTCACGCTTTGTCATTGAACCGAAGCTTTTCATCCTTCTTGGAGTGGGTGCATAAATTCACCCAACTCTCTACATTGAATAGTTGGTTCTTTTCTACTTTCCAGACTTCACGGGCCTGTACTTCACTAACGTTGGTCTCAATTGAAACGTGCTTTTTTATCTCATGATGTATGAAGACATCGTTGCTGCTGACTTCATAAAATGCTTTCCCAGTCACGGTGTTCTTCAGATTTATGAGCTTGGATGTGTCCTTTGATATTTATGTGAGTCTTTTTACATAATAAGTCCTAGGCATAAATCCAAGATTAATGACAAATAAGAATAAAAACTTCTTTTCTTAGTGACTCAATCGTCTTTGAAAATATACTCACCCCAATCCTCGAGTTGATGGGATCTTCTTCAGTTGTGTGATGAGAAAATTTTTATTCTACACCTTTTTAACCTCAAGAACTAGGCTATTTTAGACACTTCCAATTGCTCCAATTCATACTCATTTTCTAAAATTCAGAATCCGATGATGTTGTTGGCAGTTTGGGGCTTATCTCCAAGTTCCTCATTTTTTTTTCTCAATGGAAACCTTCACTGCATAAATTAGATCCCTTTTTTAAAAAATTATCTGAATTGAGGGCCATATATAATTTACAGACTCAATTATATCCAACCATATGATTTGTTTCACCATTCCCATCATGAAGCCAATTGAGGACTCCTGAAGAGACTTCTGCAAGCTCTCATTTAGTTTTTTTCTAATCTACAACTCTGTGGCATGTGTAGAATCTTTCTTTTTTAATTTCTCTTGTAGGTCACTAAGTTGATCCTGCAGCATTTTAATCTCTACTAACTGTAAGGACATGTTCTCCATCGCCTTGGCTAGTTGTTCAGTTTTTTTCCCCTGGTGCACCTGTAGATGTTCTGGATGTTGGAATCATTTTGATATGAACTGCTTGTAGGGGAATCATAGAGTTAGCTGCATGTGTTTGAAATTTTTGGATTGAAAACAGGCAACCATGTACACGAACACAGAGTTGTGTTTGGATACCCCTTATGTATAAAATTTGGAGGACTAATCATGGATTGCATCAGCAAGGAACTGAGCATTGTTGAACACAAAAATGGGCTTGGCATCTGTAGAGAGGGTATAAAAGAAACCAATTATGGTTTCATCCACAAACTGATCATTATGTTAACCTAACAAATAAGATCAAGCAGTGATAATGTGCTTGTTCCTCTCCAGGAAGGTGGATGATGGATATGGGGGATTTGTGGTAGGCATTGGTGCATTGGTATTCATGAAAATTTCCAAGGTTTTGGCCCTGCTGGAAAAATCTAGTCCTTCGTATAATCCTATAAGCGCCTCATGTGAAAAAGGGACATTTTTCTGAACAATGGGGTTCTGCAACATCTCTTGAACGGATGAGGTATTTACGCAAAATAAATTTCTCCTACAGAGTTCATTATGGCTCTTTGTTTAATGTTATAGAAATATTGACATTACCTTATTAGCTTAGGGCAGCTATGGGTTCTTGGAAAGATGTAAGGTGAAAGCTTGGTCTCCCACAAGATGATATCATCTGCTTCGTCAACGAGCGTATCCTCAAGACAACAGTAAACATCGAATAGGTTGAGTTCTAACTCTTTCTCGTGGATCTTGTAGTCACTATCAGCCAGGGGAATATGGTGTAAGTCTACCTTAGGGTAGAACTTGGGATTGAAAGGTTGTTGGTTTGTCTTGGGAAGCATGATTCGTTTTCTTCACTTTCTTTCTCACTTGCAATGGAGAATGAGCTATCAAAAAAGGGAGCAGAGAAGGGGGAAATGGTATGAATTGGTAATGTGGATGGGTAAGAGCGAAGGGGATTGAGATCATAACTGAATTAGTGGAAATGAGAACTACAGTTAGGCTCACAGAGAGCTGATAGGCTCTCTATTGATGCACAATTTACCCTTTTGTGACCGTGGATAAGCTGTGATCTCTTTTGTATTTATCTGAAAATATCATACCTATAGCAATTCAATAGTGTCAGTAGTGAAAACTCCAGCGTAGTGGTGATATTGGGCTTTTACATGTAGTTTGGGGGTTGACCGTTGAGTTGGCATGGGTCTGTTGGATAACGGCCTGACCAATCATGGCGCAAAAATATTGTTGGAGAGAGGGGATGTGATGGGGCGAAACAGACTAGTTACGGAAGATGCGGCGCAATGGTAGTGTCAATAGTCACATGGCTTCAGTGGTTTGATTTGTGATGGGAAACATATTTTCAGAGGGGGTCATAGGAGGTAGGTGGTAATAGAGTGAGGGGTGTGAAATTGTGTGGGTGCACCACGTAGCAGAGAGCAGTAATAAATACAACCCATTTCGGACCCCCCCCTTTGTTATCATCCTACGACTAGGGGGGGTGAGGGGGTGAAATAGATTCAGGGATGTCGATTGCGAGGTGAGGGATGGAGATGGATGATGAGGTGAGGGGTGTTTAGTGCATGATGTGATGGGGTGATGGGACGGTGGAACCAGGTGTTGTTAGTGACCGTCGAGGCCTCGTGGGACTTAGGATAGCACAAAAAATGTGGGCTTGGGGTTTTAGGCATATAATGAATTTAGCATTGGGACTTAGGATTATATGTGGCATAAGGTATGCCTGGATGGCATTGAACCCAACATTTAAAACATGCCTCTTTACCATATTTTGTGCAATCTAAGGTCTCTTTCTTAGCCTTCTTCTGATAGCAAAGGAAAATGAGGCTAGGACATTGTATCTTGGTGGAATCACCTACACATTGGCTTTCCATCTTCCTCCTCGGCCTTTCTACCTACCCAAAGCTATTATACTAACATTTTATCCTCTTTTCAGGGTGCATTTGGAATAGCAAACCCTTACATATTTTTCTGTTAAATTTATAATCTAACACCTAACCCTATTTCAGCTATTGGCTCAACTTAAGCTGTTGAGCCAATCTGATTTTCTACCTATATATTGATAAGCCAAGATTAAACAGTTTGGAAAATATTTATTCTCTTACCTATCAACAGAAATTGAAACACTGCCCAATCATGATTAAGCTATATGATTGGACAAACCTATCTAATGAGTAGTGGTATTTGAACTTGGAACACTTTGAGTTTTTTTTTTAATTTTTGGAGCTTCCTTTATTTTTTTAAATTTTTCTCTTTTCATTTTTCTTTATTTTATACCCTCTTTTCTTTCTTTTCCATTTTTCCTTTTTATTTGAAATAATTTGATTTTTGAAAATCCTTTCAATAATGAAAGCGTTGCGAGAAATATGAAGTATTCAGTCACCTTGAGATCCTATAATTTATAGGGTACTAACAGTGGCTCCAGCTGGGGTTGGCGCTTCTTTCAAAAGAAGTGTCAAGAACTTAAGAGAAGTAGCCTTGGATGGTCCTTTTTCTATAAAATTTGCCTAATTTCATTTCTTCAACAACTGATTTCTTTCTGTTTTTATATATGCTCACTGAAATAGGCTTAGGGCCTTCACTTCAAGCTTCAACCTCGTCCCATGAATTATTAAAAATTGTAAGACTGTGACATTAACAATGGTGAAAATCTGACTTGAGTTTAGAAGAAATAATGCTTTAGCATCTTGCCATTGACAGGACCTCTAGACATTTTTGAACTATCCAACTCTTTGAGAAAATAGGCATTGTTTCCCCTAAAAGCATGGATGATGTATGGATCTTGCCAAAGATTTCCAAACTTCCCATGCTTGCCTTTATCCTCTCTCCTGGAATCCCATTTCAGAACTTTATCACCTAGATTGAAATTATTGACTTTGGTTCTCTTTCCAAAGATCCTTTTGATATTCTCTTGCATCACTTGTGCTCTATTGTAAACCTCTTCCCTAGATTGTTGTAGCTGGGTGATGTCACTAATTCTCCTTTGGATGTAATTTGGTTTAGCTTGGACTTCTTGGATTATCTTCATTAATGGAACTCCCGAGGAAGAAGGGAAAATGCATCCATTTCACAAACCAATTGGTATGCAAACATGCCAATGGAATTTTTTTGTGGTGAGCCTATGAGACCAAAGAGAATTGATCAGCTTATTGTGCCATGATTTCTTATTCACCTCCAAATATTTTTAATGATGTTCACCAGGATTTTATTGGAAGATTCAGCTTTTCCATTACCTTTAGGGTAATAGTTTGTTGAATGCCCCAACGTTATGTGACACCTGTCATAGAAGTCGACCATATTTTTGGATCTAAAGGCTGCAGCATTCTATATAATGATTTTTCTTTGGCAAACAAATCTAGAAAGGATGTTGGCCTCTAGGAACTTTATAATGACATAATCAGTGGAATTTCTAGAAGGAGTGGCTTCTATCCACTTGGTGAAATAATCTGTAGTAGTAAGGAACCATTTATGTTGTACAAAGGATGGGGGATGAATTGCATCAATGAAGTCTAGTCCCCATTGCTAGAAAGGGCTTTCTACATAGATATGTTTCATAGGTAGGGGAAGTAGTTTTCTCTTCCCTTCAAAGATTTGGCACTTATGACAAGCAGTAACCATCTTATAGACATCAAGGAAAAGGGTGGGCCAATAAAAACCAGCTCTCATGATCTTTTTGGAAGTGGTTTTCCAATATATATGGCCACGAGAGTCACTTCCATGGAGCTCCTGCATTACTTTATTTGCATCATCCTTCATTAAACATTTAATAAGAATGTCTCCAATATATTTCCAATATAAAGGATTGTCCAAAATGAAAAATTTAACAAATATAATTTTTAGAAATCTAGACTTGGTTTTAGACAAACCAGCCAGATCATTTAAATGTGAAAATACATACAAATATCAACATACCATGGAGAATTCAGGAATTATTCATCAATGGGTGGAGTCGCCAGTCGCTCTTGATCATCTAATGCATGGCCCATGTTGATGTCTAGTACGTGAAATTTAGATTATGCGATGAATTAAGCTAGCCCTTGGATTTTAATAAACTTGGTAGGCTTGATTTCCAATTCATATTCTAGAATCAGTGCAATCAATTTCCCTCTTTTTCCATCAGGACCATTTTGTGTTAAGATGTCTTTGAAAACTACATTTTGAACATAAGAAATGATATGAGAATGTAAAATATAAACTCTAAAATATTTCAATGCTTTAACCAATGCAAAAGCCTATTTTTCCGTGATATTTTATTTCAGAGATGTATCTCTTAATGCCTTGCTAAAAAAGGCTACTGGATGCTCTTATCGTTCACTTTTTTCTAGAATAAAACAATAGAAATAATATGTTTAGAGGAAAAAGAAAAAATCATGAAATATTTAGTAAAATCTGGGATGAATAGTACTCGGGCTTTTTTGAATGCTAGCTTGACCAAATGAAATGACTGTTTTGCTTCTATGGTCCATTATATTTATGATCCCTTCTTTAGCATGTTAGTGATGTTCCTTAAAATTTTTGCCAAGTTGGGTATAAATCTCCTTATGAAGTTGATTTTATTAATGAAGGATTGGAGTTCCTTCGGATTGGGTATAAATCTCCTTATGAAGTTCATTTTACAAATGAAGGATTGCAGTTCCTTTAGATTTTTGGGATGGATGATTTTCAATATTCCTTCAATTCTACAAGGGTTAATTCTAATTCCATCCTTAGAGATAATATAACCTAACGGTTTTACTTCTTATAATCCAAACAATGTCTTCTTTAGATTCAGGGAGAGTCCATTTTTTTTTCATTTTTCAAAAACTCTACTCAATTGTGCTAAATGTTATTTATCGGTTTTAGAAAACACAGTGATGTCATCAAAATAAATCATAATAAAGCAGCCAAGTCAGCAGAAAATGCAATTTCTATGGCCCTTTGAAAGGTAGCTCTAGCATTCATTAGTCTAAAGGGAATTTTCACATACATGAAAGTCCCCCAAAAAGTTGTAAAAGATCTCTTATCTTCGTCATAAAGGTGTAAAAACTCTTCATTGTTGCCAGAGAAACCATCTAACAAATATATCCTACTGGAACCCACTACCCTTTGCAATATGTGATCCATCTCAAGTAAAGGGTAATTATCCTTAAGAGATACCTTCTTAAGATTTCTGAAGTCACTACAGAGTCTAATTTTGCCTATTTTCTTTCTAGTTGGGACAATTTTGGACACCCATTTGGAGTATCTAAGTGGCACTATGGTCTTTGCTTCATACATCATTTTAATCTCTTTCTCAATTAAAGGCATTAACACATGATTTATTCTTCGCAATTTCTGCCTGAATTTTATTTTATTTTATTTAATTGGAATATTATGTTGAATGATGTTGGTATCATTGAATTTGAAATCCTCATAGCTCCATGAAAACAAATCAATGAGTTCTTTGAATAAGGATATATATTTTTTCTTTGTAATAGTAGGCAAAAATCTAGATATTTTGATGATTTTGGGGTTATGTTATGTGCCTATATTACATTCCTCAATGTCTATTTTAGTTCGCTCTATTTTTGGTTTTTTTTCCACATCGTTAAATTCAAATAATTCTTCTAAAGGGACTAGGCCTTTAGGGAGATTATTGTCTTTAAGCTGGAGCATTTCAAATTCCTCTTTTTCCAGGTATTTTTGTTTATCGGTATCATATACAGTGTTGTGAGATGCAATATTTATAGTGGTATTTTCATCCAGAACATCGTTTTCCAAAACAACAGTTTGTGTTCCTCAATAGTTTGTACCTAGGTAAGAATATCCTCCTCCGAATCCATATCCACATTATTGTCTTCAAATTCATCTCTGGATTGTAGGAAGCTCTCAATTTTTTATCACTGCCAAAAACTTGCCAGTACCTCATGTTATCTGGAACTGAAGGACGATTTCTGACCTCAATTGTATTTTGTTTGTTTAAGTGAGGCAGTTTACAGGTACTTGCTGAAACAACTAGGCTATTTCCTAGGACATTCTAGTTTCTGGGCATTACTTCCAAATCATATTCCTCAAATGTCCTCAAGAAATCAAGGACAATATTTCTATAATATTTTAGTCTAGGGTGTTTGGTTTCATGTAGTCCTTTAACCTGTTTTACGACCAACTCAGAATACCCATGTATAGAGATCCTTTTTTCTTCTCATTTCTTCAACATTTGTAGTCCAAACAACAAAGCTTCCTATTCCACAATGTTGTTTGTGAATTGGAAATTAAACTTGTACAAATGGCGCTATGCACTATCGTTTCTTGTGTTGTACACCTAGATTCCTTCCCCCAAGCCTGCTTGACCACATGAGCCATCAAAAATCATGTTCCAAAGATGTTCATGGGCCTTGTTTGGTTAATCGGCTTGGGTTTGACTGTCTATGTTTTATGTGTTTTTGCTTTCTATTTGGGAATTTTGTGAATCAGTGAGTCCATAGTTGTATAGAATGAAATAATCGAGGTCTGTGTGGACAGAGTATAGAGGGTAATTGTGAGGCTTCTCTTGGCTACTTACAATTTACTTCATTGGAATTTCCCTATATTTTTTTCTCGATTAGCCAAACAATAGAATGATAGCATAAGTCATATATAGTTGCAGAGTTCCTTGCAATTCCCCCCCCGATGAGTGAGATAAAAGCATTCCATATTTTGGGGGAATTCTACCACAACAATATCCATCACTAGACTCTTTGCTAGTATTTGAGCTAAAGTTACACAAAGGTCCTTGATCAGACCTAGACACTTAACTTTTCTAGAATCAAAAGAGTATAAGTATATATAAGGTCTAGTGATTTAGAGGCCAAGTTTCTCCATGACAACCTAGGGCATAAGTTTGTGTGATGCACCCTAATACAACATGGCATTATGAAGTATTTTGTCATCAATATTTAAACTGACATAAAAATGTGGAACCCCTCCTTCTTGTGGTCTGCCATCAACCTCTAGCCCAAACAAGAGTTGAGGTTGGTCATCACTTAAATTGATAGAGTCTATAGTCTCCCCTATATTCAACACTTTCATGACCTGAGATCTATATACATTTTTGTTGATCATTTCAGTCAGAGGGACATAATATTTACCTTCGCAAGTTCTCTCTCAATAATGAAAGGTGTTTGGCTTCTTTGTGGGTCTGACAGATCGATCCATTCTGCCTCTGTTCTTTGTGTAGTTTTAGTTTGTTTTTCTTGTACAAGGGATCTCCTTTTGAGTGTTTCTAGTAGGAACATCTACTGATTTATTGACAGTATTTTCTATGTTTTCCTTTTCATAGTTATTTAAATTTTTATTTTTGTTTTCAGTGGTTTTCTTGAATTCAGATTCAGATACTTTCTTGGTAGATTTTTCTGAATTCCCTTTATTTGAATTATCCAAATTATTTTTTATCCTTAGGTTGTATTGTCTATGGACTTCCATAATGCAATCCTCAAAACCTAGTTTGTAGTCATCAGATTCTTTGAGTTCGAGGTCAGCTTAGGCTGGTGAAAGCAAGTCCTGCTCTTTTTCAGTGAGGAAGATAGGATCCTCTTCATTAATCCCCATAAAATTTGTATGATTTCCCTCATCTTCCTCCACTATCCCTTCATCATCAACATCATAATTGTCTTGAAAGGGAGGCCTGATCTGCTGATCTGGGCCTCTCAGCGCTCTCTATCTAATTTCTCAACTTTCTCTATCTAATTTGTGGAGGGTTTCTTCTTGGGTTTTGATTTCTTTTTTGGGGTGCTGGTTCATTTTCTTTGGGTATTTCTCTTTCATTCAAACTCATCCTCTCAATCATCATTTCCATAGTCCTTACCAAGTTATCAATCTTGGAACCAAATGTGGAAGCTATAAGTTCTTCTCTTACGGTGACTCTCTTCTCGGTCCTCATCCTAGCCCTTTTAGCTAATAAATTAGATTTTACATTCACAACATCATTTCGCATTTACTCTTAGGTTGGCGAGTCTCTTTCCCTAAGCTGATAAGCTATTTCTAGATATAATTCATCTGGGAATTTAAATAGAACTATCCCTTGGGGTGGTCTCATATTTTTAGGGAGTGCATTGTATAAGTTGTTGAACCTAGTGGAGTAGTCTTCCACACTCTCTTCGGGGGATCTCTTGATGGTTTCATATTCTCATAAAGTATGTAGTGGTTTTTTTTCCCTCCCATCTATTGATAAATTTTTGGTGAAAGGTAGGGAGATCAGTGATACTATTAGCAGTTAGACCTTTAAACCATTTCCCGATTTCACCCTCTAAACTTTGGGCAAACATCCTCAATTTGACATTGCCATCATAATTTTCTTGTAGGTAGAAACAATCATTCATTTTATCTATGTGTTGCTGGCTAGTCATAGGACTAGTGTTGTCAAACTGTGGAATCTTTGATTGGAAGTCTTGGGGCATAGGAGGTAAAGGTACTAGCAGTACCAATTGGGCATACTTAGCTGCTGTGATAGCTGGAGGTGTTGGAGGGAGATGAACGGTGGGTGAACATGGATGGGTAGTGGTATGGAATATGGAGGGATCAAAATATATGAGTTTATTCCAATTCTGAGATTTGGTTATGAGGAGACCTTGTTCAAACTGTAAATTGAATTGAATGTTTTTCAAGGTAACAAAGTTGTCAGGCAAGGAGCTAGACCTGTAAAGGATCCTGTCACTGGTTGGACTATCTGTCTACGAGTCTTCCTCAAGATTTTTCAAGATTTTCCACAATAGGATGGGGATTTGGATCTGGTGGATATTATTTTGGGAGCAAGAATTTATTTCAAAGTCACAGACCAACTAATTATTTAAGATTGTAAGGAACCAACCTTTAAAAGAAAGTTATATCACATAATGCTCTTTAGCTGGGGTTTCTCAATTCGAATGAAAATTAAAAAATTTCAGCTATTCCCCAGTATGGTCGCTAATATATTATCACTCTATAATTTATAAGATTGGAAAGACTAAACTATAAAGCACAACATTAGAACACTTGAAGCCTAGGATCTATCCCTCCTAGACTCAGAGAAGGATCTCTCTATAAGGTTTAGATTTTTTTGAGTTTTTTTATATTAGGCTAGTTTAATTGATTGTGAGGTTTGTTTGTTTTATTGTTTGTGGTTGGATAGAAGGGGTCTTCTCTAAGAATTTTCCATTGGTCTATGGAGTCTAAGAGGTTGGGTATGTACATGAAATCTTAGAGCATGAGCATGACAAGCTAGATGTGAATACTTATGTTGATAATGAACGACATTATGAGGTGGAGAGAAGTAAGTTTAGTAATAGCTTAAGAGAAACTAAGAATTCTTAAACCATACATCAGAAGAAAAACATAGAAATTCTAAAGATGGTAATAAATAATGTACTCCAGACAGTAAATCTTATCCTAACCTTCCTGCTTACAATTAAAATTTATATGGTGTGCATGAAAAGATTACATTAGAAAGACTTTAAACATGAATGAAGAAAACATCACCAGGACACCACAACACATGAATCTTGTAGAATTTCTCTTTATTGATGCTCCATATTGAAAAATTACAAGTACTTGCAATGGGAAAGTGCTTACAAAACTAGGGTCTAAGCCCCTTGTTACAGAATGAAAATTAATATTTAAACTACTTGCACCGAATTTCCATTATCAAAAGGGTAATCAGTTTGACTTCTACAAGAGTAACTGAAAATGGGTCTGTGCATCTCCCATAAGGACGCATTGTGAATTTTCTATAACAAATTTCTAAAGTTGGTGTAGGAGCATCCTTTTATTGTAACGACCCTCTTGACATATGTCTGGCATCCTGATGAAGTCGTTATCTAGCAATGTGGCATTCTACTGTGCTAGTAGGTCTGATACACTAGATGTGCCGACACTAAAAACTTGCTACGTTGATTTCTTTGTCATTGAAGTGAGTTGTTATCCTTCATTGAGTCTCCATAAATTCTCCTAACTCTCTGGCATTGGAATCTTGGTCTTGTTCAAATTTCTTTAGACTTCATCAGTCTCGGTGTAGTTCATGAATGTTGGTATCAGTTGAAAAATGTGCTTTATCTCATATTGTATGAAGACGTCCTTGCTGATGACTTCAGAAAATGCTTTCCCAGTCATGGTGTTCTCCATATTTCTGAGTTTGAATGTGTCCTTTGAGATATCTATGAGCCTTTTTAAATAATTAGTCCTAGGCATCAGCTTATCATTGATGAAAAATAAGGAAGGAAAACCTCCTTTTCTTAGTGGATCAATCCTGTTGAAAAATCTACTCACCCCAATCTCCAGCCCATGGCATATTTCTTCTAGCTGTGTGACTAGACTCTTTATTCAACACCTTTTTAACATCAAGAACTGAGGGTGTTCTATAAGCCACTTCTAATTGTTCCAATTCATGCCTGCTTTTAGAATTCAAGAATCTGATGGTGTTGTTGGAAGTTTGGAGCTTATCCCCAAGTTCCTCATTTGTTTTCTCAATGGAAAATTTAACCAAATCAATAAGATCTCTTTGTTGAAAAATTATCTAAATTGATGGCCATATATCATTTATAGATTCAATTATATCCAGCCATATAATTTTTTTCACTCTTCCCATCATGTTGCCAATTGAGGACTCCTAAAGGTACTTCTACAAACTTTCATTTAGATTTTTGATAATCTGCAACTCTGTGGCATGTGAAAAATATTTCCTTTTGAATTTCTCCTAAAGCTCACTGAGTTGATCTTGCAGCTTTTTAATCTCTGTTGACTATAAGGACATCTTCTCCATCGCCTTGGCTAGCTAATCATTGTTTTCCCCCGGTGCACCTATAGATGTTGTGGATGTTGGAATCACCGTGAGAGGAACTTCTTGTCGGGGGATGATGGCCTTAGTTGTCTTTTCTGAACTTGCTGGATTTAAAATAGGCTTACATGTACACAAACATAGATGTGTGTTTGAATACCCCTTCTCTCTGAAATTTCAAGAAATTATCATGGATTGCATCAGCAAGGACCTGAGCATAGTAGAATATAACAGTGGGCTTGGTATCTGTAGAGAGGATAGACAAGAAAACAATTATGGATTCATCCACCCAGTAATCATGATGATAACCTAAAAAATATGATAAATCAGTGACAATGTGCTTGGTCCTCTTCGAGAAGGTGGATGATGGATATGGGGGATTTGTGGTAGGAATTGGTGCATTAGTAGTCATGAAAAGCTCCAAGGTTTTGGCCCTGTTGGAAAAATCTAGTCTTTGGTATAATCACATAAGAGCCTAATATGAAAAAGGGACAGTGTTCTAAACAATGGGGGTCTACAAAATCTCTTGAATGGATGGGGCATTTACGTAAAACAAAATATTTCCAGTAGATTTCACTATGTCTCTTTGTTTAATGTCATAGAAAAATTGACATTTCATTATTAGCTCAGGGAAACTATGGGTTCTAGGAAAGATATAATGTGGAAGCTTGGTCTCCCACAGGATGATATCATCTGCTTCGTTAAGGAGATTATCCTCGAGCTAATAGTAGACATCAAACAGGTTGAGGTATGACTCTATCTTGTGGATCTTGTAGTCGCTATCAGCCAGGGGAATATGGTCTAAGTCTACCTCAGGGCAGACCATGGGATTGAAAGGCTGTTGGTATGCCCTAGGAGGCATTATTTTTTTTATTAACTTTCTTTCTCACCTGCAATGGAGAATGGGCTGTCAGAAAAGGGAGCAGAGAAGGGGGAAACAATATGAATTGGTACTAGGGGAGGGGTAAGACCAAAGGGGACTGGGATTAGAACTGAATCAGTGGAAATGAGAACTGTATTCATGCTCATAGAGTGCTGATAACTTCTCTTTTGATGCACAATTTACACTTCCGCAACCGTGGCTAAGTCGTGATCTCTTCTGTAGTTATCTACAAATAGCATACCTGTAGCAATTCAACAGTGTCAGTATCACAAATTCCAGCACAGTGGTGAAATTGGACTTTAACATGTAGATGGGGGGTTAACCGTTGAGTTGGTGTGGGTCCATTGGATAACGGCCCAGCCAATCATGGTGCAACGATACTGCTGGAGAGAGGGGATGTGATGGGGAAAAATAGACAAGTGAAGGAAGACGTGGTGTAATGGTAGTGGCAATGGTCACAGGGCTACAATGGTTTGACTTGCGGCAGGAAACAACTTTTCGAAGGGGGTCATAGGTGGTAAGTAGTAATAGAGTGGGGGAGGGGGCGCAAAATAGTGTGGGAGCACCACATAGAGGAGAGGGTAGTAATGGATATCGCCCATTTCAGACCCCACCCACCCCCCCCAAATTGCTAATGTCTGGCAGTTGAGGGGTGGCCGAAATGGATTGAGGGTCATTAAGTGCGATGTGAGGGGCGGATATGGAGGGTGAGGTGAGGGGTTTTTAATGCATGATGTGATGTGGTGATGGGAGGGTGGGACCAGGCATTTTTAATTACTGTCGGGCCTTGGTGGGACTTAGAATAGTGTAAAAAATGTGGACTTGGGGTTTGAGGAATATAATGAATTTAGCGTCGGGACTTGGGATTATATGTGGCATAAGGTATGCCCAGATGGAATTGAACCAAAGCTATAAAACATGCCTCTTTACCATATTTTGTGCAATAAAAAATCTCTATCTTAGCCTTCTTCTCACAACAAAGGGAAATGTGGCTGGGACACTTTATCTTGGTGGAATCACCTTCACATTGGCTTTCCATTCTTCTCTTCAGCATGTCTACCTACCCAAAGCTATTCTCTGAACATTTTCTCCTCTTTTCAGGGTGCATTTGGACTAGCAGACCCTTACATATTTTTCTTTTTAATTTCTAATCTAACACCTAACCTTATTTCAACCATTGGCTCAGCTTAAACTGTTGAGTCAATATAATTTTCAACCTATTTACTGATAGGCCAAGATTAAACAGTTTGGAAAATATTTATTCTCTAAACTATCAACAGAAATTGAAACACTGTCCAATCACGATTAAGATGTATGATTGGATAGACCTATCTAATGATTAGTGGCATTTTAACTTGCAACACTTTTAGTTTATTTCTTTTTGGGGATTTCTTTCTTTTTTCAATTTTTTCTCTTTTCATTTTTCTTTATTTTATACCCTCTTTTGTTTCTTTTCCATTTTTTCCTTTTTATTTGAAATAATTTGAATTTTGAAAAGCCTTTCAATGATGAAAGCCTTATGAGAAATATGAAGTATCCATCACCTTGAGATCCTATAATTTATAGGGTACTAACAGTGGCTCCAGCTACAGATGGCACTTCTTTGAAAAGAAGTGTCAAGAACTTGAGAGAAGTAGCCTTGGATGCTCCTTTTTCTACAAAATTTGACTGATTTGTTTTCTTATTCAAATGATTCCTTTATATATATATATATATATATATATATATATATATATATATGCTTACTAAACTAGGCTTAGGGCCTTCACTTCGGGCTTCAACCTCGTCGCATGAATTATTGAAAACTCTAAGGCTGCGATATTTACAATGGTGGAAATATGACCTCAGTTTAGAAGAAATAATACTTTAGCATCCTGCCATTGATAGAACCTCCAGATATTTCTGAACCATTCAACTCTTTTAGAAAATAGGAATTGATTCCCATAAAAGCATGGATGATGTATGGCCCTTGCCAAATATTATCAAACTTCCCATGCTTGCCTTTATCCTCTCTCATAGAATCCCATTTCAGAACATTATCACCTAGATTGAAATCATTGGCTTTGGTTCTCTTGTCAAAGATCTTTTTGATATTCTCCTGCATCACTTGTGTTCTGTTGTAGTCCTCTTACCTGGAATTCTGCAACTGGATGATGTCACTAATTCTCCTTTAGATGTCATTTGGTTCAGCTTTGAATTCTTGGATTATCTTCATTACTAGAACTCCTAAGGAAGAAGGGAAAATTGCCTCCATTCCATACACGAATTGGCATGGAGACATGCCAGTGGACTTCTTTATTGTGAGCCTATCAACCCAAAGGGAATTTATCAATTTATTATGCCATTATTTGTTATTCTCCTCTAGGATATTTTTAATGATGTTCACGAGGCTTTTATTAGAAGATTCAACCAATCCATTACCTTAACAGTAATAGGCTATTGAATTCACCAACGTTGTGTGATACCTGTGACAGAAGTTGACCATATTTTTGGATCTAAAGGCTGCAACATTCTCTGTAATGATATTTATTGGGAAACAAAATATAGAAAGTAGGTTGGCGTCTAGGAACTTTATAATGAAAGAATCATTGGCATTTCTAGGAGGGGTGGCTTCTATCCACTTGGTGAAATAATATGTAGCAGTAAGGATCCATTTATGTTGTGCAGAGGATGGGGGATGAATTTCTCTAATGAAATCTAGTTCACTTTCCTTGAAAGTGATTTCTACAGAGATAGTTTTTAGAGGTAGGGGGAGTAGTTTTCTCTTCCTTTCAAATATTTGACAATTATGACAAGCAATAACCATCTTATGGAAATCAGGGAAAGGGGTGGGCCACTAAAAACCAGATCTCGTGATCTTGTTGGCAGTGGTTTTCCAATATAGATGGCCACAATAGTCACCTCCATGGAACTCTTACATTACTTTATCTACATCATCCTTCATTAAACATTTAGGAAGAATGCCTCCAATATCTTTCGAATATAAAGAATTTTCCAAAATGAAAAATTTAACAACTTTAAGTTTTAGAAATCTAGGCTTGGTTTTAGATAAACTAGGAGAAGAATTTAGATGTGACAATACATACAAAATATCAGCATACCATGGATAATTCAAGAATTCTTCATCAACGGGAAGAGTCATCAGTTCCTTTTGATCATCTAATGCATGGACCATGTTGATGTCTAGAGCGTGAAAGTTAGATTCTGCCATCAATTCAACTAGCCTTAGCCTTTAATCAACTTGGTAGGCTTGATTGCCAAGTCATATTCTAGGATCACCACAATCCATTTCCCTCTTTTTCCATCAGGACCGTTTTGTGTTAGGATGTCTTTGAAAACTTCATTTGGAAAATAAGCAATGATATGAGAAAGTAAAATATAGACTATAAAATATTCCAATGCTTTAACCAATGCAAAAGCTTGTTTTTCCATGATATTATATTTCAGAGATGCATCTCTTAATTCCTTGCTGAAAAAGGCTATTGGCTGCTCTTCTCCTTCACAATTTTTCTGCAATAAAAAAACAACAAGAGTATGTTCAGAGGCAAAATAAAATTCACGAAATATTTAGTGAAATCTGCGATGATTAGTACTAGGGATTTTTTTAATTCTAGCTTGACCAAATCAAAAGACTGTTTTGCTTCTATGGTATATTTTATTTCCAATCCCTTCTTTAGTATGTAGTGATGTTCCTTAATTTTTTTTCCAAATTGGGTATAAATATCCTTAGGAAGTTGATTTTACCAATGAAGGATTGGAGTTCCTTCAGATTTTTGGGATGGTTGATTTTCAATATTACTTCAGTTCTGCTAGGGTCAATTCTGATTCCATCCTTAGAGATAATATGACCTAATATTTTTCCTTCTTCTAATGCAAACATGTCTTCTTCGGATTTAGGAGAGTCCAAATTTTATGCATTTTCAAAAAATATTCTCAAGTGTGCTAAATGTTCTTCATCAGTTTTATAAAACACAATGATGTCATCCAAATAAATCACAATAAACTGGCCAATGTCATCAGCAAATTAAATATCCATGGCACTTTAAAAGGTAGCTCCAACATTCATTAGTCGAAAGGGAATTTTCACATACATGAAATTCCCCCAAGGAGTTGTAAAAGTTGTATTTTCTAGGTCATCAGTGTGTACAAACAATTCATTGTAACCAGAGAAACCATCTAACAAAGATATCCTACTGGAACCCACTACCCTTTGTAATATGTGATCCAGCTTAGGTAAAGGGTAATTATCCTTAAGAGATACCATATTAAGATTTCTGAAGTCAATCCAGAGTCTAATTTCACCTATTTTATTTCTAGTTGGGAAAATGTTGGACACCCATTTGGAGTATCTGACTGGCACTATGATCTTTGCTTCATACATCTTTTTAAGCTCTTTCTCAATTAAAGGCATTAAAACAGGATTTATTCTTCACAATTTCTGGCTGACTGGTTTTTTATTTTCTTTCATTGGAATCTTATGTTGAATGATGATGGTATCATAGGATTTCAAATCCTCATAGCTCCATGCAAACACATCAATGAATTCTTTGAATAAGGCTATATATTTTTTCTTTGTAATAGTAGGTAGAGGTCTATATAGTTTTATGATTTTGGGGTTCTTTTCTATGCCTATATTACATTCCTCAATGTTTGCTTCAGTTGGCTCTATTTTGGGTTTTTTGGCCACATCATTAAAGTCAATTAGTTCTTTTAAGATTATTGTATTTAAGCTGGATTATTTCAAATTCCTCTTTTTCTAGGTATTTTTGTTTATCGGTATTATATAAAATGTTGTGAGCTAGAATATTTACAATGGTATTTGCATCTAGAACAACATTTTCCAAAACAACGGTTTGTGTTTCCTCGGTAGTTTGTACCTCGGTAAGGCTGTCCTCCTCACAATCCATATCCACATTACTTTCTTCCAAATCATCTCTAGATTGCAAGAAGCTCTTAATTTTTTTATCACTGCCAAAAACTTCCCAGTACGTCATGTTATCAAGCACTGAAGGATGATTTCTTACCTCAATTGTATGTTGTTTGTTTGGGTGAGGTAGTTTACAGATACTTGCTAAAACATCTAGGTCGTTTGCTAGGACATTCTGGTTTATGGGGATTACCTTAAAATCATATTCTTCAAAGGTCCTCAAGAAATTAAGGACAACATTTCTATAAGCTCTCAGTTTAGTGTGTTTGGCTGCATATAGACCTTTAACATGTCTTATGACAAACTCAGAATCTCCATGTATAGAGACACTTTTTCTCCTAATTTCTTCAACATTTTTAGTCCCAACAACAAAGCTTCATATTATGAAATGTTGTTTGTGCATTGGAAATTAAACTTGCATGAATGACCCTGTGCACTTTCTTTTCCTATGATGTACACCCAAATGCCTACCCCCAAGCTCGCTTGACCACATGAGCCATTGAAACTCATGTTCCAAAGAGGATCATGGGCCTAGTCTAGTTGTTCATCTTGGGTTTGACTGTCAGTGTTTTCTATGTGATCACTTTATGTTTGGGAAATCTTTGAATCGATGGTTCCATCATTGTACAGAATGAAATAATTGAGGTCCATGTGGAAAAAGTAGAGAGGATAATTATGAGGGTTCTCTTGGCTACTTACCATGTACTTCATTAGCATTTCCTTATAAATTTTTCTCAATTGACAAAACGCCAGAATGGTAGCATAAGTCATTTCTAGTTGTAGAGTTCCATACAATTCCCCCCCCATGAGTGAGATAAAAACATTTCGTATTCTGGGAGAATACCTGCCACAAAAAGATCCATCACTAGACTCTTTGTAGGTATTTGAGCTAGAGTGACACAAAGGTCATTCATCAGACCTAGGCACTTAAATTTTCTAGAATCAAAAGAGTATAAGTATCTATAAGGTCTAGTGATTTCGAGGCCAAGTTTCTCTATGAAAACCAGGGGCATAAGGTTGTGTGATTCACCCGAATCCAACATGGCATTATGAATTATTTTTTCATGAATATTTAAACTCACATAAAAAGGGGAAACCCCTCCTTCCTGTGGTCTTCCTTCAAACTCTGGCCTAAAAAAGAGTTGAGGCTAGTCATCAATTAAATTGACAGTGTCTATAGTATCCCCTATATTCCACACTTTCAGGACCTCAGATCTATATACATTTATGTTGATCAGTTCAGTGAGAGGGACAAAAATACTTACCTTCACAAGTTTTCTCCCAATACTGAAAGGTGTTTGGCTTCATAGTGGGTTTGATAGATCGATAATTTTAACCTCTGTTATTTGGGTAGTTTCAGTTTGTTTTCTTGTATTGGGGGTGTCCTTCTGAGCATTTCTACTAGGAACATCTACTGATTTATTGACGTTGTTTTCTATGTTTTTCTTTTCTAAGTTATTGAAATTTTTCTTTTTCTTTTCAGTGGTTTTCTTGACTTCGGATTCAGATACTTTCTTGTTAGAGTTTTTTGAAGTACATTTATTTGAATTATCCAAATTATTTTTTCTCCTGAGGTTGTAGTATATGTGGACTTCCATAACGACATCCTCAAAACCTATTTTTTAGTTATCAGATTCTTGGGGTCTGAGGTCAGCTTAGGCTAGTGAAAATAAGTCTTTATACGCTTCAATGAGGAAGAGAGGATCCTCTTCATTAATCCCCATCAAATTAATATTATTTCCCTCATCTTCCTCCACTATCCCTTCATCATCATCAACATAATTTTCTTTAAAGGGAGGATGGATTTGCTGATGAGGGCCTCTTTGCTCTTTCTATATAATTTGTGGATGGTTTCTTCTTGGGTTTTGATTTCTGTTTTGGGGTGTTGGTTGATTGTCTCTGGGTATTTATTTTTCATTCAAACTCATCCTCCCTATCATCTTTTCCATATTCCTTACCAAGTTATCAATCTTGGCATCATATGTATAAGCTATCGGTTCTTCTCTTATGGTGACTCTCCTCTTGCTCCTCATCCTAGCCCTTTTAGATAATAAATTATCTTATACACTCACAACGTCTTTTTTCATTTCCTCTAATGTTGATGAGTCTCTTTACCTAAGTTGATAGGACATTTCTAGATCAAATCCATCTATGAATTTAAGTAGAACTATCCCTTTGGGTTGTCTCATATTTGCAGGGAGTGTGTTGTATAAGTTGTTGAACCTTGTGTGGTAGTCTTGAACTCTCTCTTCAAGGGATCTCTTCATGGTTTCATATTATGATAAAATCTTTAGTGGGTTTTCTTGACCTCCCATATGTTGATAAATTTCTATTGAAAGGCAAGCAGATCATGCATACTACTAGCAGTTAGACCTTTAAACCATTTCCTGACTTCACCCCCTAGACTCTAGGCAAACATCCTCAATTTTACACTGCCATCACCAATTTATTGTAGGTAAAAACAATCATTCATTTTATCTATGTGTTGCTCGGCAGTCATAGGACTAGTGCTCTCAAACTACAAAATCATGGACTGGTAGTCTTGGGGCATAGGAGTTAAAGGTACTGGTAGTACCAATGGGGCATACTTGGCTACCATGAGAGGTGGAGGTATTTGAGGGAGATGAATGGTGGGTGAAGGTGGATGGGTAGTTGTATGGAATATGGATGGATAAAAAATTGTGAGGTCAGTCCAATTCTGAGATTTTTTTCTGAAGATACCTTGTTCAAATTGTAAATCAAATTGAATGTATTTCAAGGTAACAAAGTTGTCAGGAAAGGAGCTAGACCTATAAATAATCTTGTCACTGGTTGGACTGTCTGTTCTAGGAGTCTTTCTCAAGATATTTTCAGGATTTTCCACAATAGGATGGGGATTGGGATCTGGATGGGATCTAGTGGATATTCTTTTGGGAGCCATAATCTAGTCCAAAATCATAGAAAAACTTATTATTTAATATTTTAAAGAACCAATACCTAAAATAAAGCTATATCATATAATGCGCTTTAGCTGGGGTTTCTAAATTCGAATGAAAATTTAAAATTTTCAGTTATTCCTCAGTATGGTCGCCAATATGTTATCACTCTATAATTTATAATATTGGCAAGACTAAACTATAAAGCACGACATCAAACCACTTGAATCCTAGGATCTAGCCCTCCTAGACTTAGAGAGGGATCTCTCTATAAGGTTTATATTTGTTTAATTTTTTTGATATTAGGCTAGTTTTATTGACGATGAGGGTTGTTTGTTTGATTGTTCATGGTTTGATAGAAGGGGTATTATCTAAGTAGTTTCCATTGGGCTATGGAGTCTAAAAGGCTGGGTATGTACATCAAATCCCAGAGCATGAGCAAGGCAAGCTAGCTGTGTATACTGATGTTTATAATGAACGAGATTATGAGGTGGAAAAAACTGTGTTCAGTAATAGCTAAAGAGAAACTAAGAATTCTTAAACTATACATCAGAAGTAAAAAATAGAAATTGTAAAGATAGTCAGAATTAATGTACTCCGGACAGTAAATCTTATGCTAACCTTCCTACTTACAATTAGAATTTATATGGTGTGCATGAAAATATTACAATAGAAAGACATTAATCATGAAGGAGGAAAACATCACCACAACACCACAACACCACAACACATGAATATTGGAGAATGTTCTCTTTATTGATGCTCCATCTTGAAAAATTACAAGTACTTGCAATGGGAAATTTTTTACAAAAACAGGGTCCAACCCCCATGTTACATAATGAAAAATCATATTTAAAGTACCTGAACCAGATTTCCATTATCAAAAGGGAAATCAGTTTGACTGCTACAAAAGTATTTGAAAATGGGTCTGTGCAACTACCGTAAGGACGCATTGTGACTGAAAGGTAAAAGATGTCTAAAGTTGTTGTAGGAGCATCCTTTTATTGTAACAGCCCTCTCGACAGATGTATGGCGTCCTTGTGAAGCTATTATCTAGTGTTGTGGCATTCTATTTGTGCTAGTAGGTCTGATACACTAGATGTGCCAACATTGACAACTTGTTGCGCTGACTGATTTGCCATTGAACTGAGTTGTCATCCTTCCTAGAGTCTGCATAAATTCGCCAAAATCTCTAGCATTGGAATATTGGTCATGTTCAAATTTCTGTAGAATTCATCAGTCTCGATGTACTTCACGAATGTTTGTCTCAGCTAAAAAATGTTCTTTATCTCATGTTGTATGAAGACATCGTTGTTGATGACTTCACAAAATGTTTTCCCAGTCATGGTGTTCTTCAAATTTGTGAGCTTGGATGTGTCTTTTGAGAACTTTGAGAGCCTTTTTACATAATCATTCCTAGGAATCAACTTATCATTGATAAAAAATAAGGAAGGCAAACCTCCTTTGTTCAGTGGCTCAATCTTGTCGAAAAGTCTACTCACCCCAATCTCTAACTATTGGCATATTTATTCTAGTTGTTTGACCATAATTTTTTATTCACCACCTTTTTAACCTCAAGAACTGATGTTGTTTTGTTATCCACTTCCAATTTCTCTAATTCATGACTGCTTTTGGAATTCAGGAATCTGATGATGTTGTTGGTAGTTTGGGGCTTATCCCCAAGTTCCTCATTTTTTTTCTCAATGGAAAGTTCCACCAAATCAATTAGATCTCTTTGTTCAAAAATTATTTGAATTGAGGGCCATATATCATTTATAAATTCAATTATATCCAACCATATAATTTTTTTCACTCTTCCGTTCATCCTCCCAATTGAGGGCTCCCTAAGAGACTTCTGAAAACTTTCATTTAGATTTTTGCTAATCTTCAACTCTGTGGCACATGTAGGATATTTCCTTTTGAATTTCTCCTATAGGTCACTAAGTTTATCATACAACTTTTTAATCTCTGTTGACTGTAAGAACAATTTCTCCATCGCCTTGGCTAGCTTCTAAATGTTTTTCCTCGGTGCACCTGTACATGTTGTGGATGATGGAATCACTGCGAGAGGAACCGATTGTAAGGGGATCATGGCCTTCAGTGCTTCCTTTGTTGCTCCCTTCACTTCATCCCTTATTTATTTGTGTCTTTATTTGAACATTTCATCCATCTCATTCTCCATCTTCTTGATCTTCTCTATTTTTTGAATAATTAATTGCAACATTTCTGCTTTCTATGTTTCATTTGCTTCTATCTCCTTTGCCATAGGGTCTTCTGTCAGTGGCATCTTAAGCTACCTCCTCTAAGCGGCTATATCTGCATTTTTATTCTTCACAAGTGTTTCTTCCACTTCTATGTTTGATGACTTGTACCTGATATGCATCACTAATCCTCCAGAGATTTTATCCTTGAATATTTGGCCATGGAAGAGATATTTTGTACCTTTAATTGTGATTGTGTGTTGGAAAAATTCACCTGCATTTTTGAAAGGCTCATGGCCGTGCTAGATAGGGTGGAGGAGATAATTTCCCCAGTCTTCTTGTGCATATACATCTGGCATATTGGGTGAATCATCTTTGCATCAAACTCAAATGAGGTCTTCTTGTAGTTTGCTGCACCTTTGGGCTGAGGAATTTGTGCCTCCAAGAATGCCATCCTCATTTTTCCCTTCTCAAATTCAAAGGCTGATAGGAGTCTACTTTGGGAGCTGCCTGTTTTTTTCCAAAACTGATTGTAGGTGTTGATCTTGAGGACATCATTCCTTCTTTTAATCTCCTTGAATGTGTCATAGATGTCTTCCTCCTTTTATTATGTGGTGGAAGTAGATGTTAGAGTCTGCACATTCTACTGTTGGAATGGCACATTGGAAGAGGACGTGGAGAATATCATTTGGCCACCTGCTAGAGATGAACTTGGTGAATCCCCAATTGTGATGACGATTTTCTGGTTTTCATCACTGCCCTAGTCAAGGCCCATGTTGATTCTGGCCCTTTTCCTAAATTTTGTTCTGAATTCTTTAGTGGAGGAAGTGATGTCCATGTCTGTTTGATCCTCCATGGTCCTCTTGATCCCTATTTACTTTTCAAGCTCCTTCCCCTTGTCATCTTGAACTCCTATAACTTTCCTCTCTTATGGAGTTGGTGTTTGGATTCCCAAAGTAGAGAGAACCTACTCTTCAACATCTTGGAGTGTGTCTGCCACCCATTCTTCTTAGTTCATGTACTTCTCTATCTCTGGTATGTGGGTATGAATGCAGAGTGTGGACTTCTTTTCCATCCTCTTCTTGGAGATGATTCCCATTGGATCATAGGACCAAGTTAAAATATGTTTGAAATTCATCTCCTTTAACATTTTATCTTCCTCCTCCCCTAATGCCCTACTGTTACAGATGAATGGAAATTTTTTGGATTTGATCTTGAATTGTGACTTCTTCTTGGCTGAAACAAAATGTACGTCATTATCATCTATCATTTTTCAGATATAATCAAGAGAAAATATCGTCATGTGAAGGTATTTGGGAAGTTTATAAGGGGCCAATTAACTGGCATAAACCCTGATCTCTGTGTAGTTTTGGTAGAGATACCAGTCTGTTGTCCTGATATGTTTTGCCAACTGCATCACTTTCTTGATTTCCTCACTAACCCTGGGCTCTATGCTATTTTTGAGTGCACTGATTGCTGGATGAAGAAATAGGTCTAAAAATCTCTTGTAGGAATAGTATTTCTACTACTTTATCAATAACATTGTCCAGAAAATGACAGATTAGGATTAAGATTCTTCATCTTGCTTTATCATGTCGAATTTGAACTTGTTGGATTGAAAAAAGGCAAACATGTACACCAACACAGAGGTGTATTTGAATACCCCTTCTATCTGAAATTTCAAGAACTGATCATGGATTTCATCAACAAGGAACTGAGCATAGTTGAACATAACAGTGGGCTTGGCATCTATAGAGAGGATAGATAAGAAACCAATTATGGCTTCATCCACCCACTAATCATTATGATAACCTACAAATAAGATAGAGCAGTGACAATGTGCTTGGTCTGCGTTGGTAAGGTGGATGATGGATATGGGGGATTTACGGCAGGAATTGGTGCATTGGTAGTCATGAAAAGCTCCAAGGTTTTGGCCCTGGTGGAGAAATCTAATCCTTGGTATAATCCTATAAGGGCCTCATATGAAAAAGGGACAAATTTCTCAACAATGGGGGCTTGCAACATCTCTTGAATGGATAGGGTATTTACGTAAAACAAAATCTCTCCTGCAGAGTTCACTATGGCTCTTTATTCAATGTCATATCAATATTGACATTTCTTGATTAGCTTAGGGTAGCTATGGGTTCTAGGAAAGATATACTATTGAAACTTGGTCTCCCACAGGATGATATCATCTTCTTCATCAAGGAGGTTATCCTTGAGCTAGTAGTAGACATCAAACATGTCAAGGTCTGACTTTGTCCCATGGATCTTGTAGTCACTGTCAACTTGGAGAATATGGTCTAAGTCTACCACACGGTAGACCATGGGGTTGAAAGGCTGTTGGTCTGCCTTGGGAAGCATGATTCATTTTCTTCACCTTTTTTCTCACCTGTAATGGAGAATGGGTTGTAAAAAAAGGGTCAGAGAAGGTGGAAATGATATGAATTGGTATTGGGGGAGGGGTAAGACCGAAGGGGACCAAGATATGAACTAAATCAATGGAAATGAGAACTACAGTTAGGATCACAGAGCGTCGATAGCTTCTCTTTTGATGCACAGTTTACCCTTCGGTGATTGTGGCTAAGCTGTGATCTCTTCTGTAGTTATCTGCAAATATCATACCTGTAGCAATTCAACAGTGTCAATAGTGAAAACTCCAATGCAACGGTGAAATTGGGCTTTAACATGTGGTTCGCGAGTTGACCATTTATTTGCCACAGGTTTGTGGCACAATGGTACTGTTGGAGGGAGGGGATATGACGGGGTGAAACGAAAAAGTGACGGAAGACGTGGCGCAACAATAGTGGAAATGGTCACAGGGCTGCAGAGGTTTGATTTGCAGTAGGAAACATATTTTCAGAGGCGGTTGTAGGTGGTAAGTGGTAATAGAGTTGGGGGGGGCGGGTGTGAAATTGTGTGGGTGCACCACATAGCAGAGAGGGAAGTAATAGATACTGTCCATTTTGGACCCCTGACCCCCCCCCCCCCCGGCCACCTTTTTAGCGTCGGACGACTGAGGGGGGGCCAAAATGGATTGAGGGTTGTCAATTGCGAGGTGAGGGGTAGAGATGGAGGGTGACGTGAGGGGTGTTTGGAACATGATGTGATGGGGTGATGGGATGGTGGGACCAGGCATTGGTAATGACCGTCGGGGTCTAGTGGGACTTAGGATAGTGGAAAAAATGTGAGCTTGGGGTTTTATGGATATAATGAATTTAACATTAGGACTTAGGATTATATGTGGAATAAGGTATGCTCAGATGGCATTGAACCCAACCTTTAAAACATGCCTCTTTACCATATTTTTTGCAATCAAATATATTTTTATTAGCCTTCTTCTCACAGAAAAGGAAAATGTCGTTGGGACATTGTATCTTGGTGGAATCACCTTCACATTGGCTTTCCATTCTTCCTCTTCAGCCTGTCTACCTACCCAAAGCTATTCTCCTAACATTTTCTCCTCTTTTCAAGGTGCATTTGGATTATCAAACCCTTACATCTTTTTCTTTTGAATTTCTAATCTAACAACTAACCTTATTTCAGCGATTCTCTCAGTTTAAACTATTGATCCAATATCATTTCCTACCTATCTACTGATAAGCCAACATTAAATAGTTTGAGAAATATTTATTCTCTAACCTTTCAATAGAAATTGAAACACTATCCAATCATGATTACGTTTTATTTTTGGACAGACCTATCTAATGAGTAGTGGCATTTGAACTTGCAACACTTCCACTTTATTTCTTTTTGGGGATTTCTTTCTTTTTTAATTTTTTTTCCTTTTCATTTTTCTTTATTTTAAACTCTCTTTTCTTTATTTTCCTTTTTATTTGAAATCATTTAAATTTTGAAAAGCCTTTCAATAATTAAAGCCTTCCATAAAATATTAAGTATTCAGTCACCTTGAGATCCTATACTTTATACGGTACAAACACAGTTAAACATAATAAACTCCTAAGATCTCTCTAATTTTGAGGATAAGGTACCCTTTTAATGATGGTGATTTTGTTTGGGTCCACCTGTATTCCTCCTCGAGAGATTAAGTGACCCAATACTACTTTTTCCCTTTTCATTAATTCAAACTTTTCTGGGCTGAGGGAGAGATGCATCTCAATGCACCTTCTCGACACTTTTCCCAAATTGGAGAGAGCTTCTTGGAATTCATCCCCATAGGGTGTGAAATCATCTATGTATATTTCAACCAAGTCATCGACTAGCTCCGATAAAATGCTTAAGATAGCTCTCTGGAAGGTAGCTCAGGAATTGCACAACGCAAAGGGTAGGAATCTGTAAGCCAAGGTACCCTAAGGAAATATGAAAGTATTATTTTCCTGGTCTTTAGGGATAATTTGGTTCTAGTTATACCCACTCAAACCATGTGAGAAAGAAAAAAACTTATTTCTTGCAAGGCCATCGAGGACACTATCTATAAAGGTAAAAGGGAAATGGTCCTTTTGTTGGAAATATTGTCATTGATGGCAAAGGATACAGACAAGGAACATAGAGATAGCAAAAGAGAGGCAAGGAGAACATTAGACATGAAGTAGAGAGAAAAAGAGCTGCAGATCTAGAAAGACAGAGTAGCGTTGTAGAAGGGCCACTTGATTTGAAGATCTGGCCAAGGACCAGGAAGTTTGTAAGTAATCTCAATTAGATATATATGAAAGAATTTGTTCACAATTATATGGTCAATGGTTGATTTAATTCTGTGTGAATGGGATTCAAGTTCTAATAAGCAATTAGGTGTTAGCTCTGTAATAAGAATTGAGATCAAGCTATGGCTATAGTTGAGGAATGGATAAAATTGTTGAAAATGGCTTAATATGGTCTTGAGCTTCAATAAGCAATTGTGTAAGGCATTGTCAGTGAGTTGAATTTATGCATCTGTTGTATGTATGAAGAAGGCTTCGGTTCCTTGAGATTCCTGAATTATATGTATTCTATGTTAATCTGAATGTGAAATTGAATGTATATCGATTTTGGTTGCAATCGCGTTAATACGAACAGGGGAGTTCTATCAGTTAATATGGAACCTATATTTGTATGTTTTGATGGAATGCACTGAAGAATAGTATTGCAAATATCTTGTAATGAGATCAAAACAATTATTTAAGTGGGAAAACTATAATGGTGCATATAAATCCGAAGAAATTGAACATGAAGCTAGAATCGAACGAAGTTAATGATATGTGCGCAAAGCAGAGGTTTAACATATGAGGAGCAGTTATGGAACCATGAATAGAACGGGACCATATGATATGGTGTAAATCAATGAATGGTGAAGTTATACAATAACCCATGCGATGCACAGTCAAAGACGTAGTGAAAAGATCAAGGCGGACCTGCAAGAAAAAGCATTGGTTAATAGTGTAGTTTAGGAACAGAACCTGGAGAAAATGAGATGAATGGAACCATGACTCGTGAATAGCTGAAGCGGTTTCGGAAGCAAAACCAACGGTCTTGCAAAGTTTCAAAATGGTAAATGGTATTGTGGAAAAAAACACAATAGTGCTCATTTATTGACATGTGGCCCAGGTGGTATTCCAAATCCACTTATTTCGCAAAATATTTTCGTGTTAAACCGCGGAGGTGGAAAAAATGTGATATTCGTTGGATGATCAAACCTCATGATTGGACGACATTCGCATCATGAAGATGCGCGAAATTTAAGGCAGGGTTATAAAGCCGTGGGCCCGACTATGTGTTGGTGCATGGAAAGTTATGTATGGCAAAGATTTATTGTAGGTTTAATATATGTCGGAACTAATATACAATATAAATTTGATATGCGTTGAATGAGTTGTGTGGGCCCAAATGAATCCCGAATGAGTTGAACGAGACTTTATTATAATTGTTCTCAACATTTGAATGGAGGACATAATATATGTTAATATATTATGGATGATGTGAAATAACAAAGCCGGGAGCATATATTTTTTGATATGTTGTAGACCATTATGTAATGGGTCCAATAATAAAACTCATATGGTTATATATTATGTTTAATCAAAGTCAAACTTTGGTTCTCATTAATATAAACATAGTTGAATGTGAGATATGGAAGCCGAGGCCATTATTACGTTGGGTTTTTGTTTTAAATCAAAGTCGAAGTGCTGTGGGCCCCAATTTTTTTATATATATTCAAGTCTACATTTTAACTGATGTTGGGATTGATAAAGCATTGGCACATATGTTGATATTTAATTAATAAAGGTCTGAAGTATGGTATATAGAGGAAACTCCGCATATGAATTCATGAAGTGGGTTTAGACCATGGTTTAAACATTTTTTGAAACAAATTGAGTTTCTGCATATTAATGTAATCTGAGGAATATGGTTTGAACCATAGAAAGAAAAAGCAAGCTTCCGCATTTACTTAAATTTCCTAGTTCAGAAAATAAGAAAAGCTTTCACATTTAAAGATTGCCAGATTGTGAATTCATTTGGGGCTAAACTTGTAAAACAGTTATATATGCAGCAAATACAAAATTGCAGTGAACAGAGATTGCAGATTTGAAGAGGTGTGCAGTGAAGGTATTCAAATTTATGGAATCTGAATTTGAAATGCACAGGAATGAAAATGAGAAGGCAGAAGGAAAAGAGTCATGGCTATTCACTTCGAATTCCCTGTGGAATACAAATAGTCATGAGATAATATCTATAAATAACATTACAAAGATATGCATAGAGAGGTTAGAGAATGAAAAATGAGGAGAGAGGGTAAGAAGAAGGAGGAGCAGATAGAGAAGATGTGAAGATTTAGAAAGGAAATAAGGGAGATATGAAGGCTGGTGGACAACAGTGAAGAAGGAACATAACAGAGCTGATATCCATGTAAATTAACATGTGTTGTTTATGAAAAGAGTGAGGAAGTTGGTGCTTCCATATCAAGTTGTAGTTTGATAGATGTCAGTTGTAGCTGGCTGAGGTAGGAGCCTCCTGTAGGTTATAGCCTGTAGAAAATAGTTGGGAGTTGGAGCTTCCTTGTAAGTTGTAGCTTGCAAAATTAAGGTAGGAGCCTCCTGTGGGTTGGAGCCTACAAAAAATTAGTGTTGATAGGGAGTTGGAGCTTGACTTTGCATCACAACAATAATAAGATGTGGTTTTCTCCATTTTTGGGTTTCCACTTATATCTATTGTCTATATGCTTGATGTTTATGTGTTGATATGGTTTGTCTAATCTAATCAATACTTGTTGCTCACATATTAAGTTTGCTGTTAGATTATGTAATAAGTTGATCATGAAATGAAGGTGTAAATAAGTTTAAAGGAAAGTTTTAAAATACCATGAATGTGTTAAACTGATTCAGCCCCCTCTCATTTTAAATAAGGGTTCAACAATTGGTATCAGATCAGGTTCCTTCTGTATCAGTTTAACAACTGGAAGGAGATCCTAGGTCCCTAGGATGGCTATTCTAGAAGGATGCTCAACTAATAAAGCTCCTTTGTTCATTGGTACAAATTATGCATTCTGAAAAATAATAATGAGTATGTACATAATGTCTCTAGGAATATAAGTTTGGGCTATTGTGGAACTGGGATATGCCCCAACGGAGTCTGACTCGGAGAAAGATGCCAAAATATATTTTTTAGCTAATGCAAAAGCCATGAATGCTCTCTTAAGTGGACCGTGTGAGGCAGAATTTATCAAATTAATGCACAAAAAGACTGCCAAAGAAATATGGGATACACTAGAAAACATCCATGAGGGAGAAAAAAAGGTGAAGATAGCCAAACTTCAAGCCTATAGAGCTCAGTTTGAAAATATAAAAATGAATGATGATGAAGACATTTCCAGCTTCTTTTTAAGGGTTTCAGAAATTTTGAATAACATGAAAGCTCTAGGAGAAACCATAAAATAATGTGTAATTGTTCAAAAGATTTTAATATCTTTACCATCCAGCTTTAACCCCAATGTTTCTGCCATAGAAGAAACATCTGATTGGGAAACTTTGACCATGAACCAATTACTTGGAAAATTAACAGCCTATGAGATGAGACTGCCATAGAGGAAGTCAAATGTGAGGGAGGCAGCCTTTAAGACAGAGAAGAGCAAAGAATAAAAAGAAGATACATGCTCCTGCTCTGATGAAGAAGAGGCCAAATTTATCAGAAGATTAGATTGAGGCTTAGGAAAGTATAAAGGTAAACTTCCATTTAAATGATTTAATTTTGGAAGAGTTGTACACTATGCTTCTAAGTGTCCTCATAAGAAGACAAAAAATCAGACTCAAGAGTCAGAGAAAACCATATCAAAGAACTGGCAGAAAGGGAATAGATATAGGAGAAAATCATTTTATGCTCAGCAGGATAGCAGTGCATATGAAAACTTAGATGAAACCTCAAATGAAGAAGGAACCTCTGAATTTGTATTGATGGCCAAAGAAGAGCTTGAAGGATTCCTTCTAGAAGATGAGAAAGAAGGTGAAGTTGATCTTGAGGGGGAGCTAAGAAGTGCCCCGGAGGAAATAGACAGACTTAAACTAAAGTGCAGAAAGCATAAAGACATTCTCTGCAAATATGTAAGAGAAGAACAAAATTTAGAAGACCTCATTTAGTTGAAATTAGAGCTTGAAGAAACCAAGAAGGTAGAAGACACTTTACTTAAGAAAATTGAGGATAAAATTCAGAAGCAAGAGAAATTGGAAGAAGAAGTAGTATGCTAGAGGAAGAAATTAGAAAACACCCAAAGGAAATTGTCAATAAGCATTTCTCAAATGACAAGCTCTGATAAGTTGAATAACATACTAGATGCTTAAAGATATCCTCTAATAAAAACTGGGATAGGCTATGAAGGAGAAACAAGTAAAGTCAAAGAAATAGATAACAGGAATATCATTTTTGTAAAAGCTTTCAAGTATAATGAAGTAGCTCAGAAAGTTCCTACAGAAGTAGAAGCCTGCAATGAATTAAACAGAAACAAGAAGGAACCTCAAATGACAAAGAACGAAGTAAATAAACAGTCAACTGAAAAAGGATCATATACTCCTAACTATATAAAATTTGGAAACTATCAAAGGAAATTCTTCCCCCCTATGAAAAATGTCACTTGTTATGCCTGCCACAAACCGAGACATATTGTTGCATACTGTCATAAAAGGAGAATCGATTCCAACCAGCAAAGGATGCAAAAAGTGAAAAGACTACCTCAAGCAAAAAAATGGAGAAGACAACCCTTCATCAGGTACGCTAATTGTTTTTATGGGTATTGTTTTTACTGTAAGGAGTTCGACCATAAAGACAAGGAGTGTAGAATGAATGGAAAAAGACTGATGTATGGAAACTCAAGGAGGTGGATGAACAATGGAGAATTCACTCACGTACATAATTCATTTAGAAACATAAACAAATGCTTTGATTGCCATCAAGTTGGGCACAAGTGTCACAAATGTCATCTTAGAGAATGTGGTCCATCATCTCAGGAAAGGTACCAAAAAAAAGGAAGCATGAAGTGGAAAAAGAAGTTGAATAAGTGTGACCTAGCTCTAATAGCTCAAGATCATAAAAGCCAGTGGTATTTGGATAGTGGATGCTCAAAACATATGACTGGAGATCGAAGCAAGTTTGTAAACTTTGATGAAAAGAAATCTGGGAATGTAACATTCGGCAATGATAAAGCAGGGAAAATCAAAGGGAAAGGCTCAGTCAGTATGGATAATGGAAGAGGAAAAGCTCAAGAGGTACTATTTGTGGATGGGCTAAAAGCCAATCTTCTAAGTGTCAGTCAAATGTGTGACAAAGGCTGCGAGGTTATCTTTAGAGCACAAGACTATGAAGTAAGATCAAGCACCATATGAAAGACCTTGATCAAAGGTATTCGAACATAAAGTAATGTCTATATAGTGAAAGAAGAGAATGAAGCATGCCACCTAAGAAAACTTGATGAGTCATGGTTATGGCATAGAAGATTGGGACACTTCAAATTTGACCACTTCATCAGTCTGAGAAAGAAGAAAGCACTCAAAGATATGCCAGCAATAAATAAGCCTTCAAATACCATATGTAAATCTTGCCAATTAGGCAAACAGACCCGCACATATTTTAAGACCAAAGATGAACTATCAACAAGTAGGCCACTTCAGCTTGTACACATGGACCTGTGTGGACCTTCAAGAACTAAAGCACCAAGTTGAGAATCTTATTTCATGCTGATAATAGATGATTTTCAGATAATATAAATCTGAAGCACTTGATAAATTCAAAATATTGAAGGCATTGGCAGAAAATAAAACAGGATGCAAGCTAAAGTGCATCAGATCTGATAGAGGAGGTGAATTCACAGACTATGATTTTGTAGACCTATGCAATGAGCATGGGATAAAACAACAGTTTACAATTGCAGGTACACCTCAACAGAATGGAGTGGCAGAGAGAAAAAATAGGTCAGTACAATAGATTTCCAGAGCAATGATGCAATAAAGTAACATTCCCCAAACCTTCTATGCAGAAGCAGTACACACAACTGTTCACATTCTTAACAAAGCTCATTTAAGACCAAACTGTGACAAGACTCCTTACGAATTATGGCATGGTAAACCAACATCAATCAAGAACTTTAGAGTCTTTGGAAGCAAGTGTTTCATAAAACATAATGATGAAAAACTGGGGAAGTTTGATGCAAGAGCTGATGAAGGAATATTTTTAGGATATGCATCCAAGAGTAAGGGTTATAGGTGCTACAACAAAACACTACACAAAATTGTGGAAAGCATTGATGTAAGATTTGATGAAGATGTACCAAATAGAAAAAGAAGTACAAGATGCAACAATCCCCTAGAAGATCATGAAGAAGAGAACCAAGATAATGATGAACTGAGCAAGACAACAGAAGATACTAAATTAAACTCAAAAGGTCACTCAAGACACACTCAAAAGAATCATCTGGAATATCAAATTATTGGGGACAAAAGTGTGGGAGTCCAGACTAGAAGATAGCTAGCTGAATAGAAAGAAGTATACCTAGCCATGCTATCTCAAATAGAGCTAAAGAAGTTCGAAGAAGCCAACAAAGACAAAAACTAGGTAAATTCTATGAATGAGGAACTGGACCAAATTGAGAAGAACAATACCTGGGAATTAATTCCAAGACCCACTAGGAAAAATGTCATTGGCACAAAATGGATATTCAAGAATAAGATGAATGAACAAGGGCAGGTAATCAGAAATAAAGCCAGACTTGTATGCAAGGGATATTCACAAATTGAAGGTCTTGATTATGATGAAACCTTTTCCCCTATAGCCAGAATGGAAGCTATCAAAATGTTTTTGGCCTTTGCATGCTACCATGACTTCAAGGTATATCAAATGGATGTGAAGTCTGCCTTCCTGAATGGAGATTTAGAGGAAGAAGTCTACATGGAACAACCCGAAGGATTCTCCTTAACAGATAAACCAGACTATGTGTGCAGATTAAAGAAAGCCTTATATGGGCTGAAACAAGCTCCTCGTGCATGGTATTCAAGGCTGGACAAATACTTGCAAAAACAAGGTTTTAAGAAAGGAGGAGTAGACAACAATTTGTACATAAAGGCTAATGAAAATGAACTCCTAATTGTAGTAGTATATGTAGATTACATCATGTTTGGTAGCAACAAAGAGAAGTTAACAAAAGAATTTGCTAAAGAAATGAAATCAGAATTTGAGATGTCTATGATTGGAGAGCTCACCTTCTATTTAGGACTTCAAATTCAACAAAAGAACAAAGGAACATTCATCTCACAAGAAAAATACTTAAGAGAGATGTTGAAAAGGTTCCAAATGGAAGACTGCAAACCTGTGTCAACTCCCATGATCACTAGATGCAAGCTATGTGCTAATGATGGATCTGCAGATCTAGATCAAAGACTTTACAGATCCATGGTAGGAAGTTTGTTGTACCTAACTACCTCTAGACTAGACATTGTGTTGGCAGTAGGACTTGTGGCAAGATATCAAGCAACACCAAAACAAAATCACTTACTAGCAATCAAGAGAATATTTAGATATCTACAAGGAACTGCACATTATGGGCTATGGTATCCAAAAAGAAAAAGCTTCACTTTGACAGCATATACAGATGCAGATTGGGCCAGCTGCATGGATGACAGGAAAAGCATAGGTGGAGGTACATTTTGTTTGGGAAAAATTTTGGCGGCATGGCTAAGAAAGAAGCAAACTTCTATCTCTCTATCTACAACAGAAGTGGAATACATAGCAGCAACAACATGTTGCACACAAGTAATGTGGATGAAACAAACTCTCCAAGAAATGAAGGTAAGCATGGATGATCCCATTTCAATCAAATGTGACAATACAAGTGCAATAAGTATATCAAAAAATCATGTATTTCATTCAAAAACAAAGCACATCCCAATTAAGTACCATTTCCTCAGAGAACAAGTAGCACAGAAAGTAGTGAAGTTGGAATATGTACCAAAAAAGGAACAAACAACAGACATATTCACAAAAACTCTTGCTAAAGATCCATTTGAATATCTAAGAGACAAAATAGGGGTAGTGTCTACAGATGTTACTCACTAACCTGAAAAGAAAGCATCATTCCAGGGGGAGATCAGAAAAGAAAGCATCATTCCAGGGGAAGATCTGTCGCCAAATATTGTCACAAAAGAACTAGAAAAAGTGAGCAGTCCATGGAATAGGTCCTCAAGATCAGAATTTGATGGACAAGATTTGGAAGCCACACTAGGAAATGTGCAACCCTTTGCCATTGATGTCAAAGGGGGAGGAAAAGCAAGAAATAGAAGAAAGGGTCTTCTAAAAGGCAAGTAGAGGAAGTGTATTGCCATCAATTCCAAAGGGGGAGACTATTGGAAATATTGTCATTGATGGCAAAGGGAGCAGAGAGGTAGCAGAGGCAGCAAAGAAGTAGAGAAATAGCAAAAGAGAGGCAAGGAGAACATTAGACATGAAGCAGAGAGAAAAAGAGCTGCAGATCTGGAAAGACAGAGTAGTGTTGTAGAAGGGCCACTTGATTTTAAGATCTGGCCAAGGACCAGGAAGTTTGTAAGTAATCTCAATTAGATATATATGAAAGAATTTGTTCAAAATTATATGGTCAATGGTTGATTTAATTCTGTGTGAATGGGCTTCAAGTTTCGATAAGCAAGTAGGTGTTAGCTCTGTAATAAGAATTGAGATCAGGCTATGCATATAGTTGAGGAATGGATAAAATTTTCGAAAATGGCTTAATATGGTCCTGAGCTTCAATAAGCAATTGTGTAAGACATTGTCAGTGAGTTGAATTTATGCGTCTGCTGTATGTATGAAGGAGGCTTCGATTCCTTGATATTCCCGAATTATATGTATTATGTGTTAATCTGAATGTGCAATTGAATGTATATTGATTTTGGTTGCAACTGCATTAATAAGAATAGGGGAGTTCTATCAGTTAATATGGAACCTATATTTGTGTGTTTTGATGGAATGCACTGGAGCATACGATTGCAGATATCCTGTAATGAAATCAAAACAATTATTTAAGTGGGAAAACTGTAATGGCGCATATAAATCCAAAGCAATTGAGCGTGAAGCCAGAATCAAACAAACTTAATGATATGTGCGTGAAGCAAAGGTTTAACATATGAGGAGATGTTATGGAACCATGAATAGAATGGCACCATATGATATGGTGTAAATCAATGAATGGTGAAGTTATACATTAACCCATGCGATGCACAGTCAAAGACGTAGTGAAAAGACGAAGGCGGACCTACAAGAAAATACGTTGGTTAATAGTGCAGTTTAGGAACGGAACCTGGAGAAAATGAGATAAATGGAATCATGACTCGTGAATAGTTCAAGCAGTTTCGGAAGCAAAACCATTGGTCTCGCAAAGTTTCAAAATGGTAAATGGTATTGTGGAAAAAAATGCGATAGTGCTCATTGATCGACAGGTGGCCCAGGTGGTATTCCAAATCTACCTATTTCGCAAAATATTTTCGTGTTAAACTGCAGAGGTGAAAAAATGCGATATTTGTTGGATCATCGAACCTCGTGATTGGACGGAATTCGCATCATGAAGATGCGCGAAAGTTAAGGCAGGGTTATAAAGCCGTGGGCCCGACTATGTGTTGGTGCGTGGAAAGTTATGTATGGAAAATATTTATTGTAGGTTTAATATATGTCGGAACTAATATACAATATAAATTTGATATGCGTTGAATGAGTTGTCTGAGCCCAAATGAATCCCAAATGAGTTGAACAAGACTTTATTATAATGTTTCTCAGCATTTGAATGGAGGACATAATATATGTTAATATATTATGGATGATGTGAAATAACAAAGTTGGGAGCATATATTTTTTGATATGTTGTAGACCATTATGTAATGGGTCCAATAATAAAGCTCATATAGTGATATATTATGTTTAATCAAAGTCAAACTTTGGTTCGCATTAATATAAACATAGTTGAATGTGAGATATGGAAGCCGAGGCCATTATTACGTTCGGTTTTTGTTTTAAATCAAAGTCGAAGTGCTATGGGCCCCAATTTTTTTATATATATATTGAAGTCTGCGTTTTAACCGAAGTTGGGATCAATAAAGCATTGGCACATATGTTGATATTTAATTAATCAAGGTTTGAAGTATGGTACATAGAGGAAACTCCGCGTATGAATTCATGAAGTGGGTTTAGACCATGGTTTAAACATTTATTGAAACAAATCGAGTTTCTGCATATTAATGTAATCTGAGGAATATGGTTTTATCCATAGAAAGAAAAGGCAAGCTTCCGCATTTATTTAAATTTCCTAGTTCAGAAAATAAGAAAAGCTTCCACATGTAAAGATTGCCAGATTGTGAATTCATTTGGGGCTAAACTTGTAAAGAAGTTATATATGCAGAAGATACACAATTCCAGTGAACGGAGACTGCATATTTGAAGAGGTGTGCAGTGAAGGTATTCAGATTTGTACAATTTGAATTTGAAACGCACAGGAATGAAAATGTGGGTTTGTTACACTACAGCAGCAGAAAAGACAAGCACACAGTGAGCCAAAAATTGAAAGGTTTGAATGAGATATATCAGATGCAAATGTAAATGTAAATGTTTTAATTGATTTTATATTGTTTTTGATGCAAAGGCAAGTCTACGTAGGCAAAGAAATACCCCACTTTAATATTGAAATGTATACATATTGTTTTATTTTTTCTAAATGAGTTGGACAAAGAAATGAGAAGGCAGAAGTCAAAGAGTCATACATATTCACCTCAAATTCCCTGTGGAATACAAACAGTCATGAGATAATGTCTATAAATAACATTACAAAGATAAGCATAGAGAGGTTAGAGAATGAAAAATGAGGAGAGAGGGTAAGAAGGAGGAGCAGATAGAGAAGCTGTGAAGATTCAGAAATGAAAGAAGGAAGATATGAAGGCTGGTGGACAACAGTGAAGAAGGAACAAAACAGAGCTGATATCTAGGTAAATCAGCATGTGTTGTTTATGAAAAGAGTGAGGAAGTTGGTGCTTCCATATCAAGTTGTAGCTTGATAGATGTCATTTGTAGCTAGCTAAGGTAGGAGCCTCCTGTAGGTTGTAGCCTGTAGAAAATAGTTGGGAGTTGGAGCTTCCTTGCAACTTGTAGCTTGCAGAATTGAGGTAGGAGCCTCCTGTGGGTTGGAGCCTACATAAAATCAGTGGTGAGAGGGAGTTGGAGCTTAACTTGGCATCACAACAATAATAAGATGTGGTTTTCTCCCTTTTTGGGTTTCCACTTATATATGTTGTCTATATGCTTGATGTTTATGTGTTGATATGGTTTATCTAATCTGCTTAATACTTGCAGCACACATATTAAGTTTGTTGTTACATTATGTAATAAGTTGATCATGAAATGAAGGTGTAAATAAGTTTAAAGGAAATTTTTAAAAGACCATGAATTTGTTAAGTTGATTCACCCCCCCACTCAATTTAAATAAGGGTTCAACAACTTCTTGGTTTCTTTGTTGAGTTCCAGATAATCAACACAAATTCACCATTTTCCATTCTTATTTAGGAATAAGACAAGAGGAGATACCCGCTCATTGTCTGACATAGGATAAATGAAACTTGCATCCAACAATTTCTGCAGTTTTTCCTTAACTATGTCTTTTAGAGTTGGGTTCATCTTCCTTTGGGGTTTCTGCACAAGCTTGAATCCTTAGTTAATGTAAATATGATGTGTGCACACTAAGGGATGCACTCCTTTCATGTCCTTGTAGTCCCAGGAAAATGCAACTAGTTTTTCTTTCAAAATCTATCATAAATTCTCTTCTTCTCTATCAGATAGGTTGGTGTTAATTTTTGGGGATCTGGATGGGCCAAATTCCACAACCTTGTTTGTTTCAGAGTTTGAATCAGCTGAGTGTAGTTCCATCCAAGAGTGGATTTCAGATTCTTTGACTATGTTTTCAAGTGGGTTGTCAGTGTAGGACCAGTTTTGAATGATGTGATCGATGAATTCATCTTCATAAAGTTTTCCCCCTCTAATAAAAATATCTATGGTACAAATGGGGTAGGGTGTAGTTCTGTATACGCCATATTCTTCTTCTTCATCCTCCAATGATAAAGATAAATCATGGTCAAAGGAAGGTTATCTTGGAGGATATAATACTAATTTTTTAGACAAGGGCTCATTATTAATATTCATGTTTCAGGCCCGACAACTGATATAAGAATCGGTAGTGGCTAACCAAGGTCTCCCTAAAATGAGAGGATACCCATTAAACTTGGTTTTCAGCTAGGAAACCAGGACATCTGTAGGATACTCCCAAGAGTCAATTGAAACCATAACATCCTCAAAAATTCCTTCTGTAGCTATTATGGAATGATCTTAAAGTTGCATCACTATTGTGGTTTTCCTCAACATCCCTTGGAGGTTGAGTTTAAGGCCCTGAGATAAATCAAAGTATTGTGGACTATGAGACCATTTATGTTAACATCTACAACTAGACTACTATGGTCTAGGTACTTTGGGAAGATCACCCTTCCCAACATTAAGTTGAGCATCTATCCTACTATATTGATGGTGGGGGTATATTTCTTTTTTCTCCCAAGGACATCCTTAATGCCCTAGAGAAGGGGTAGCTTTACACAAAACAATTTTGGTTCTCATAGAATTTTGGTCTCCTCTGGGGTATGCTGACTAGAGTGGATCAAGTGCTTAGGAAAAGGAGGTTGTTGTATCTGAGTTTTACTTTCTTTCTTTTCCTTCTTAACCTCTACAAATGGAGATGCATGATGGTTTTCTTGGAGTACTCTTCCAAAACTGAGATTAATCTCTTGTATCTCCACAACATAAGCTCTATAGGATGTCTCTCCCTTATAAACCTGGTATGTCTGTCTATTTTTTGGGTTCATATTGGGTTGTGCAGACATATGATGTATATTGGGTGGAGAAAAATGAGTAAGTTGAGGTTTATGTTGGAGTGGAGACATTAGAGCAGGTGGTTGATTATGTTGAGGACTCCACCCTTGTGATGCTTTCTTCCATTAAGGTTCCTAAGGAACATATTGTTGAATTGGTTGGTTCACTAGCTAAGGATGATATGGAGTGTTGTAAGGCCAAGTAGGAGGTGTAGGCCATGATGGAGGAGTGTCGGTGTACCAATATTGCATAGGTACATTCTGATTGTTGTGATAATATGAGTCAAGTGCACCTTGCATACCCTACTAATATGACAGAGGGCCTTGAGGTCTTCTTTGGTTGATGAAAGATAGTTTTTGTGGTCCTACATCCCCACCTTGATATACAAATTTGATTCTAGGTAATGAGGGATACTTATCTGTGGTGTGCTTCTCCTCATAGACTAAGCATGCCTCTATAACATTTAATGGATGTTCATTTTGAGGATGTCTTTTAGTACATCTACGGCAGAATATAGCCAATGATCTTTCTGCTTCCTCTTGATTCCTCTTGATCTCTATTGTGTCCATTTGCAAAGGAAAGGTGTGCAACATCTCACTCTTGAAGTCCTCCAACATATTGTCAATCTCATGCCTGATGAGGGTGGAAGAGGAAGGGTTATTGGTCATACATTGGCTAGCTATGCCTTTCTTCCTAGCTGCCCTAGAATGGTTCCTAAGGATAGTTTGGACTATCTCATAAGACAACTGGTAGCTATATTCTCTTGATAACATATTTATGGTTTCTATCACCTCCTCGCTCATCTCTCGGAGAAGTACTAGTTTAAGTGATCTAGGATCAAGGGTGCAGTTGGATCTTTTATAGATTAATTGGAACCTCTCTTCATAGTCCTCTAGGGATTCATTAGACCCTATAGTCATCCTAAATATTTCCTCTTTCATTTCCATGGACCTACAGTAGTCACTGTAATTGTTGTTTAAGTCCTCTTTCATCTGTGCCCAGGTAGTGATGTTGTTCCCAAGTAGCCCCATGAACTAGCCCAAGACCGCATCCTTAAGGGTATATGGGAATAGCTACAAATTTTGACCATTTGACGCATAGTCATAGGTCCTACAAACAACAACAAATTAAAACATGAATGTGTCATGGTCCTTAGAGGTAATTCCATAGAAATGTGGAAGGACTGAGCGGTTGATGTACTTCATATTAGTTTCCCCATATGCGTCTCTAATGGGAAAGACTCCCCGAGCTTCAATCTCAGGCATGTCTTGTGTAGGTGAACCAGGTCCCATTGGTGAGACAAGTTCTTATTCTTCTCCAATATGTTCTTCAAAATTTTCAAAAGGCTCGCCTATGTTGTGTTCTGTTAGTATGAATCTTAATTCCAAGCATGTGAAAAAAAACCACTTTAGCTGTGCATAAAAAACAACCCTAACAGCAAACATGGCTACCAATATCCTCATATTTGCAGTTAGGTGATCAAGGTAAATGCTACAAAAATCTAGATCTATGCATTAGAAGACATTAAGCAGTAGAAAACAAAAGATTTACTCCATGCATCCAATAGACAAAGCAAGAATATGTTGAATGAATTTTGTATTAATGGCACCTGGGAGGAAAACATAGGAGGGTGTTCCTAGTTCTCCTTAATGGGAAGGGTTCTTGTAATTCCTCAGCACTTCAGATCTAAAATTCCTCTCTCTTGATGGTGTATAAAACCCAAACAAAAATGGTAGCAAAATATGACTATGATGGTGGATCAATAGTCAGACCAAAAGTATGGATCCAAAGTGATCCTTGGGCAACAAAAGGTGGTAAATTAATGGGAAAACCCTTCTATTTATAAGAAAATATTAAGTTATTCTAGTTATTGGTGCATGATTAAAATATTATTAACGAAATCAAGATCCAAATTTTATGGAATATTTTATTATATTTTTTGGAGGGAAAAGGAATTTGACTTGGGTCAAATCCCTTTATTTGTAAATAATAAATACAAAAAATGATTTATTTATCATTTTAAGGATGTGTTTAAGTAATAATCAAATAAATAATTATTTATTTAATTATTTGAGACTGATTTAGTCATATTCAACAAAGAATATTATTTAAATAAGGTTTAAATAACTATTCTTTAGGAAATAATAAGATAAATAATGATTTATCTAGTTAATTTCCCTGTTTTGGGTTAAATATAACTAGGAATATTAATTAAACTACTGTTTAACTAATTATTCCTTGAGGAAAATCAAACAAATGTAGATTTATTTAATATTTCCTCATGGGGTTTCCTGTTTAGACCATAAACAACTTAATAAAGGTGGTTTACTAAGTTATTTTTTTATAGTGAATGCAATTTTACTTAGGGTAAAATTGGTCTTACATGGTGTACTTGGGTCCATCTAATAAAAATAGTTTAGATGATCAAAAAATGGTGTAACATATTGCCCCCCAGCATGAGAGTGTTAGGAGCTAATCGTATGACCGAAGTACATTGTAAGAACTCAATCACCGGACACTGAAGGGGAAGTCAAAGAGAGAGAAGTATAAGGTAGACCAAAGTGCTAAAAGGACTAGACCTTGAGGAGGCGAGACTTACAAGTGTGACAAGTCTCTTTTATGAGTGAGTACCTGTGCTATAGGTGGCAGGGGCGGCATAGCTATACCCGCCAAGACAAAGTACAAAGAATAAGGCATCCATTAAAAAAAGGAACTGAAAAATATAGTAATTGCTAGCATAAACATGAGCTAGATAAACAACATGATAATGGATTCCAAATACATATTGTGCCTGGGATAACAACCAGGACTTGTACAATAATATCTGAGTATATGAGATATAAATACAACCCAGATGTCCCTGTAAACAGTAAAGGACTCTGAAAATCTGACTAATACATGAAATCACAAAGGCGCTACAAGCGGTTGAGGCTAACATCATCAAATCTATGGAGTTGCATCAAAGGCTGAAATAAAGAGGTCATTCGGGCATGTGGGGGGATACCTGTAGGGCCACCCCCTCATGAGGGCTGAGACATATCACACACACCCGGGAATCACTGGTCCAATATGATGCATCAATGAACCATCGAGTATGTGGATCTCAATCACGCTGAAAGGAGATGGAGCTAAGAAACAATCAAGTCAAAGGGTGTAAGGAGTCCTTTTGCCTGATCCGAGGCACCGAACAAGAGTGGAAGTTGGAACCAAGGTACAACACCCTCTAGACCTAGCTTCTACAATAAATGATCTAATGTCAAAATAAGGAGGTCTGCCATAGGTGAGGCAATAAGGGTCCTCAAATATGGCAGGAGAGAAAATGGTAGAGCAACTGACATATGGATAGTAGGGGTGATGATGAAATGTGTGGGGATTGAGTAGAATACGGAAAAATTCCCTTGTTAGAGAAAAATGGCATAAATGACCTGGAAGCGACTAACACGATATCATGAGGGATAAGGGACAGTGGGACTAGAGGCCATAATGTGCGACACGATAGAGGGACCAAGAAATTAAGGATGGAGGACTATAGAGGAATACAAAGGGACTTAGGGTAGACTCCATGAATGCAATGATGACTCAACTCGGCTGCTCTAAACAAGGGCAACTCGATGGTGCTGCCATATAGTAAAGCTCCAATGGGGAACCATAAAAACATGAGTACAAGATGGTAACTCATGACGAACATCAACACGAGCATGAACAAGTATGGCGGCCAAGTGGTGCCCCCAATAGGAGTGTTGCAAGTGAAGAAATTTGATTTTGAGGAGGGGTGAAGTGATGCTTCCCGGATAAAATATGTCCTCATGAAGTATCAAGTCACTAAAAACTAATAGATACCCATTTTAGGGCTCGGTGAGAGCTTTCCAATGGTACAGACGGTTCATCAAACTGAGCTACGGTTTGGCTGCAACAGGCAAAAGAAAAATCAAGGGTTTTCTTTTAATAAGGCATTTCCCTTCCAAATTCACTCATTTGCAGGTGGAGCTATGGTGAAGGTAGTGAGGAGAGAAGGCCCTAAATCGTGCGGCGATCATAGCAGACAAACTGACCGTTGGAATTAAGATCCATCAGTTGCATGTAAGAGGCCTAATCCTACTCTTTCATTTCATTGGATTAAAAGTTTAGTTTAGGTACCCATAGCTCATGAACAGGCCAGGTCACACTTTTTGGGGTTTGTTCTGCGACCTGGGTAGTAGGTACTGGGTAGACAACTGTGACCCATCCTAGGAAATGACCTGAAAAGTACGACCTATCAGAAAAAGGGGATTTCAGTGTTGTTTTTGGCTGAGATATAGGATTTTTATGGTTGAGGGGAATAGGTGCCCCCAAGCATGTTGTGGTCATGCCAAAATGTATTTAGAAAAATGGGAATCTAAACACATTTTAATGATGTGGTGCGCCATTTGTTTTCATTATGGTTATGCTGTTTGAGAAAGGGAATGGAGGATTACCAATCTCTTTTGGTACTGCATGAATGAAATGGACTTTAAGTTTCCATATTGGCATACATGGTGTCACTATCCCAAAGAGAGGATTTGGAGATAATGAACTGGTGCTCTCCTAGAAAACTCATAGGTTGGTCAACAACAATGTCAAAGGGACTAGGTTGTTTATGTAAGATTAAGGAATAATGAGGGGTATCATCCCTAGAGTGATCTGATGTGATATGGGACTCTAGAGGTTCTTCTAAATGTGGAATAATAATTGTACTGGAGTTGACTTGACCAGATACACTAGGAGAGTTGTGGAGAAATACTTCTCCTGGTCTCCCAAATATGGGTGCCCCCTTACCCAAACATTGCATGTCAATGTAATGACCACAAGGTGCATGGGGTTCGACTGCATGGGTTCGATGTAAGGGGTGATAGATAAAGTCATGGGTGGTGACTACTTCCGTAATGTCATCATCTTAATAGAAGATGGGGTGACTAGTGGAAGAAATACCACCCGATGTGACGAAGCTACTTGACTCATCATCATGAGAAGATAGCTTCACATGCGCATCGTCATAAGTGGTGATAAAAGAGTAAGAAGATAAAGGATCTATTGATGTTGAGCCTAGGGTGATCGCTAAAAGGAGGTCAAGCGAAACATCAAGGGAAGTCTCCAAGGGGACTTCCACCGAGGGTCTCATGGATGATGATAGATAGAAAATGGTGGATGAATGCTCCATCATATCGATATCAGGAGGGGGAATGCCAATGGGAGAATTCATGTCCTCTGGCTTTGCCAGAGCAAAACGCGCAAATAAGGGAGCAGTGGACTTGTTGTGCTTGGCCTCAAATTGGCGAACTGCTTCCAAAGAGGAGTGGTACTCTTCAAGGCGGGGACAGAGGTGAGTATAATGGCCATGGAAATCACACAAAGAACAAGGGTGATTTGTGTGCAAAGAATTGAGCTTCAAGACTGAATCGGGTATAGTGACATATACCTCTGGGATAACAGACTCTAGAAACGTCTCATTTGCAATGGAATTAAGGTGAGGAAACTCTGGACAAGTATGGGTGGCATGACCAACAAAATCACACAAAGCACACTGGATGGTATGCTTTCGAGGCCGAGGAGGGGTAGGGTTTGTCAGGAAAGCCTTGTCCTTTGATGCCCCCTTGTGAGCATTGCCCTTCTTACCTGAAACGGTCGTAACAAGAGGTGGTTCCTGTTGAGGTGAATGAGGCACTGTTGCAGCAGGAGAATTGTTGGGGACCGATTGAACTGGGGTCAAAGCAAGATAAGGTTTGGGTTGACCAGGCGGGGTAGTAGCTGGAGGATCAAGGTACCAGACGGGAATCCCAAGGGTCAGGTTAGGAAGAGAGAGGGTGGCCATGACAGGTACCATTTAAACTCCTGGTGGGGGAGCTAGGAACGATATCTAGCTAGAGTGGTAATGGCCAGTGGGGATGGTTCCTAAATGGTTAAGGGCTGGAGGAACTGTTCTAGGAGGGTAAAGAGGCTCATGAATACCAGCTGAAGGGACAAGAGGAGGAGGTCCAGAAGGCTGAATCGAAGGGCTAGGAGTAGGCTATAGAGGGTGAGGAGGCTACTGAATAGCCAAAGCCGGCCGCTTGAGGGTAGCTTGAGATGATTGCATCATGCAAACATTCAATGAGATGGGTTCAGATATAGGAGGAGGAAGACTAGGGAATGTACCAAGCAATGAGGAATATTTGTAGACTCCAGGTGAGACACTGGTCAAAGGATCGACAGTTTTCTTATTGGCCACCAAAGAGATGATGGAATCAGGGGAGGTCTGAGACTTCGGTTCGTAAAATGTCAGCTAGTCAACGGTGACTATATTTTCATTATGAGGGAAGGACATCTTGCGGTGAACCACAGATGGGACAACAGACATCACATAGGTGTAGCTATGACCAAAGAGAATGTTGTAATCTAAGGGGCCATCTATGACTTCTACGTCAATGAAAATAGTCTTTCCTGCAAGAGTAATAGGACAGTTGTAGAATAAGCCAATGGGCTGGGAGGCGTGGCCATCCCATGCTCGGAGAGTGATCGTGGAAGGAGCCAATTCATGTGATCCAAGTTACTTCCAAACTGAAGCAGACATCACATAGGTGGATTCCCCCTCATCAATGATGCACCAGGAAACGTTGGCGTTCCAGATCTTGACTAGGATTTGGAAGGCGATGGAAGTAGGGAGAGGAGGATGTTCTGATCGGTCAACATCAAAGACAATCAATCGATCATCGGAAGGATCTAAAATTCCCATGGAAGATAGAAGAGATTTTCGTTGTGAAGGGCATGACTAGAGGAGTTCTAGCATTGAAATGGCAGCAGGGGATTATGCCAAATCATCTACTATGCTATACGAATGGGCAGCTTTGCCCAAAGTAGCATTTCAAGATAGTGGTCCCTTAGGGATCTTGGTATGAATCTCTGCCTTAGGTTGAGGGATCTGCAAGGGACCATTAGGTGTCGAAAGAGGCTCTGTAGAGACCGAAGGAGGTGGCTTGAGGAAAAATGTAGCGAGAGGATTGTTGTACTGACGGGGCCGAGTCTGAAGATTGATGTCTACGGTTAGAGGTTGAGCAGAGTTCATCATGAGAATCTAGTAATCGGAGGTACCAGATGGAAGAGGTTGAGTGGCCACCTATCCTTTAGGTGGTTGGGTAGCCAGAAATCCTTGCTGGTGGAAAGGATTAGTAGGCACAGTCGACTGACTAGGCACAACATTAGGAGGGATGGAAATGGAGGCTTGCTGTCCTCGCAACGTTGCTTGAGACTCCCACATCTGCTTCATCTGTTGTAAAAGAGGAAAATTGTGCGTGTAATGACCATAAACACCACAACAAGAACAAATTTGGTGCGTGGGAACAAGCCTGTCCTGCTTGGGATGAGTGGCCTGTTGTTGGTTAGCAGTGTTAGGTGCATTATTTTGAGGATTAGGTCCAGGATTACTGGGAGAAAATTTATTTTGAGTGCCTTTCCTCGTCTCTCTAGAAGGAGGAGGATTAGTCGCGCCCTGCTATGCATACACCTACTCCTGAGGGGGCGGTGGCTGCTGTTGTGGGGGTTGAGAAGGAAAGGGAGGTGGAGATGCTAATGTTAGAGGATATTGAGCACCAGGCTGTGGATACAGATAATAACGAGGTTGGGTAATAGTGTGGTAAACAGGAGGATGGGAAACAAGAGGAGGCATGCCATATCCTAGATATGTGCTATCGGGAGGGAGAAAAGTGCAGGAGGTGTTGCCCCCCCCAGGAAAACCATAGCCCATGGGAGGTTGAGCATATGGATTAGAGAGAGCTTCAATGATACCATCGGCGACATGAGGTGCCCCCAGTGTGTTGGGACCACCAGGTCTGGGAAGATCAGGTAGAATGGTATAAACATAACCCGACTGAGCGTAGATCATGTCATATTTTAACACCATCTAGAGAGCGGCTTCTTCATTTTGAGGAAAAGGCGATGTGACATATTTCCCAATAAGAGTCAAGAGATATCTAAGGAACCAGTCCATGTAGACACAGTCTTCAAAGTAGGGGATTGACATAGGCTCTTTCTTCTCCGCCATTCCTAGACATGATCGGATAGGCAGGTCGTAGATGATTGATGGAAAGAAGTCAAAAGTTCGATACCAGTGTCATAACGAAGGGGAAGCTGAAAGTAAGACAAAAAATCCTGGGGCAATAGTCACAAAGGTGGTATGAGAGGAAGGGGCCTGATCAACATACCAATTAGAAGCCTCACCTATAAGCATACGTTGGAAAAACTGAAGACAGACAGAGTCATTAGTAATGGAGTTAGACGAACCCCACATGTGGAAAGATCGAACGTGATTTGAAGGATCTTCTCCATCAAGACCTTCAAACTTTGGGATCTTAGAAGTGAGCTTTGTCAGCATAGTAGGCCAACTAGCATCATGGTGTATAGGGTCATTTATCAACTAGTCAAAATCAGGGAGGCTAACTCCTGCCATGAAGGGGAGAAAGGGCGCAATCAGGGTAGTGTCCGTTGCAGTACCACTAGTGGTATTCCCAGCATGAGGGTCGGGGTTACCACCAGCATTAGGTCCTACACCAGACATGGTGAAGGTGTCAGGGGGAGAACCGAAGGCAGAATGAGAAGGAGAATCCAAAGGACCAAAAGAAGAGTCGGTGTGCAGCCTCGGTGGAGGAATAACTTGAATCATACGTGGAGGAGTAAGTTTTCCTACTAGAAACTGAGGATGAAGGCCAATAAGTCTCTGGGATAAATGCCTTGGTGGCGCAATGATGATTACAAAAACATGACACAAAGGAAAAAGAGACTAACAAGGGTAGGTAGGTGTAGGATCAGCTAATTACAATGTCAAAACAAGGGCAAAGAGGTGCAGGATCAATTGATTTCAATGTTTTAGAGTCTTTGCTTGGTGGTTTTAACCAAGCCTTTTTTCTGTTGGGGTGTGTGTGTGAAGTTTGTAAATTTTAATTTTTAAACCAAGACTTTTGTAGAGAAAAAGAAAAAGTGTGTTGTATAGTTGTAAATAAACCTGCAAATGATAGTATATAATTATGCAAAAACAGAAAATAAATAGCTAATAATGCAATAATCTAAACCCAAGGAGGCAGGTCTCTCAACAACTATTCTATAGGTGAGTAAAAGACTAATCAAAACACACTAAAAAAAATCCAATATATCTAAGGTCAGGAGGGACAGGGATCTAAAGGACAAAATCTACTAGAAAGTGATGCAGAAAACAACAACAAATTAGAGGAAACATTGCTGTAAAAAGAGGTGGCGAAAGGTTATCTCCTCGAGGGGAAAAGAGTGAACCCTAGAGGAAAACCCAAAAAAAGCTAAATCAGGTGATTTGGATGGATAACAAGCTGATCTGAAGCGGATCTGAAGGTGAGGTAACAGATCTAAAAAATTGTTGAAGACTCTGAAATTTCAGACAACCGGCAAAGGCAAAAACTCTTCCACAAAAACTGGAGGGTATTGAAGCCTTAGGGGGCTAGGTTCCCACTTAGTTGAGAAAAAAAAACAATTATGGGCTGATATGAAGGTCAGACAACCCTGAACAGAGGCTCAGACAAACCTAGAAAACTTTCATAAAAATCCTTGCAAAAAATCGAGGTCGCAGTTTCTGACCTGTTTTCAGTAGAGGTCACAGTTTTTGGGCTGATTCCTTCTTCCTGAAGCTCCAAGTCATAGTTTTTGGGCCAGAAAGTGTGACCTACACTTCCGAAATTCTCAGCGGTAGATTTTAGAAAAAAATTCCATCTCAGCTATGGTTGATGTCTGTCACCTACGCAATAGGTCTGAAAACACATAGAAGTTAGAATTTTTATCATTTTAGGGTTTTATAGGTTAAAAACAACATCATGAAAAGAAAAAAAAAGGGGCTGAATAAAAATCCTAGGGTTTGAAGTAGTTGGATATGCAAGGATCAGAAAAATGACAGCGGTTGTAATCAAAAACCCGTGTGGGGTCGCCAGTTTCTAGTATGAATCTTAATTCCAAGTGTACGAAAAAGACCACTTTAGCTGTGCATATCAAACAACCCTAAAAGAAAATATGGTTGTCAATATCCTCATATCTGCAGTTAGGTGATCAAGATAAATGCTGCAAAAATCTAGGTCTATGCATTAGAAGACATTAAGCAGTAGAAAAAACAAGATTTACTCCATGCATCCACTAGACAAGACAAGAATATGTTGAATGAATTTTTTATTAATGGCACCTGGGAGGAAAACACAGGAGGGTGTTCCCAGTTCTCCTCAGTGGGATGGGTTCTTGTAAGTCCTCATCACTTTAGATCTAAAATTCCTCTCTCTTGATGGTGTATAAAACCTAGACAAAAATGGTAGCAAAATAGGACTATGATGGTGGATCAATAGTCAGACCAAAAGTATGGATCCAGAGTGATCCTTAGGCAACAAAAGGTGGTAAATGAATGTGAAAACCATTCTATTTTTAACAAAATATTGAGTTAGTCTTGATATTGGTGCATAATTAAAATATTATTAACGAAATCAAGATCCAACTTTTATGGAATATTTTATTATATTTGTTGGAGGGAAAAGGAATTTGACTTGAGTCAAATCCCTTTATTTGTAAATAGTAAATAAATAAATGATTTATTTATCATTTTAAGGATGCGGTTAAGCAATAATAAAATAAATAATTATTTATTTAATTATTTGAGAGTGATTTAGTCATATTCAACAAAGAATATTATTTAAATAAGGCTTAAATAACTATTCTTTAGGAAAGAATAAGATAAATAATGATTTATCTAGTTAATTTCCCTATTTTGGGTTAAATATAACCAGGAATATTAATTAAACTATTTTTTAACTAATTATTCCTTGAGGAACATCAAGAAAATATAGACTTATTTAATATTTCCTCATGGGGTTTCCTGTTTAGACCATAAACAACTTAATAAAGGTGGTTTACTAAGTTATTTTTTATAGTGAATGTAATTTTACTTAGGGTAAAATTGGCCTTACATGGTGTACTTGGGTCCATCTAATAAAAATAGTTTAGATGACCAAAAAATGGTGTAACATGTTCAACCTTACAGTAAGTGAAGAAGAGTGAAGGGTGACTATGTGGGGATGTGGGGGTTTTCGGTAAAAAAATTTCTTGAGTATACCTACTCCTACGAGGCATGATAATCATATTTTTTGTATTTTTTCAATATTTTTGAAACATCATGTAAAATTAAAGTAGAAAAAAATGCTAAAATAGAATCAAATCATCTACTAGATACCTCCTCGGGAACGACGCCAAAAAGTGGTGAGCCCTGGTATTGCCCCAAGAATGCTGCAACTTCCAGAGGCTACTCTACTTTAATTTATCAACCCAGTTTTCATACAAACTTGGAGGTGAAAGTGCTATATACATCACAGATACATTCTACTTATATCACCCTCTTTTGAGTCCCATGAAATGGTGTTATTTCTAGGGTTTTTGAGTGAAGTCTATCACACATCTGCTTTAGACCTAGAACTACAACTGACTCCAAACCATTACTCTATTAACCATCAAATGACTATTCTAAAGAAATAAAATACATCTAGCTATGTTGCAAGAAAATAAATATGCTATTTAGACTATGGAAAGAAATAGAAGAAAACTAGGCATCTTCATGAAGTAAATGGTTGAATTGAGATTGAAGAAAGAAGGCTAATCTACTCAGAAATTCATGGAAAAAATGGCTAAACACACTTTGTCAACTTCATGCTTTAACTTTCATGCTTTCCATCATGAATATAATCATGACCTAATTATGCTTTTAAATGAATTGTTTTGTAGCAAGGAGGATGAGGGTCTAAGGTGGCTTAGGAAGGTTTTGAACTCATGGATGTAGGGCTGCAGGTGTCTTAATGGTTATGGAAAGTATATATGAGGTTGATTATGGCTTATGTGCTTAAGGAGAGGCCTACTGGTGCTGCTATAGGTGTTTCTATAGGTTTCCTATAGTGCTATAGGAAAGTCTTGAATTTATACAGGAAATAGTGCAAGGGAAATATGAGGCCAAAAATGATGAATAAAAGTATAGGGGATGTGGAATGAAGGCGTAATTGGATGAATTCAATGTGGCCAAAACCTTGGCCAAGTATAGAACCTATTGAGAAGTGTGTCTTGCAGTTCTATGGCTCCTCATGGTGTGAAGGTGAAAATATAAAAAACAAGGCTGAAGGCGATTTGATGGAAATAAAGTTGATGATGAGTGATGAATAAAAATAAGGGTGTTAATAAATTCCTTGTTTGCTGTGTTACTTGAAACAACAAGAAAACTACCTATTTAAGAAACAAACATTGAAAAATCTATGATGAAGGAAATGGAAAAGATGAGTTGAATTTGGAAAACAAAACTACTTAAGCATTCACACAGAAATCTAACTCAGTATTCTAGCCATGTTCATGACACTACAAAAAGATGACTATCATTTCCAAGAAATTATAAACTAAAGAGAAAATTTTGGCCTGTGGTGAAGATCATCCCTCCTCAAGCTCCAATGAAAGAGACGAGAGAGGGAGGCTTGACACACAACTTCTTAATTTTATAAGATAATCTACCAACATTTATGGAAGATTAACTATCACAAATACAAATGGAAGAAAACTAGCTAAATCTCATAAAGGAAACTAGCTATAATGACATAAAAATAAGCAAGAATACACAAGAGAGACTAAGCCAAATGGATTGGACCCTATCCCACAAGCCTATCCCTCTGAAACTAAATCAATGAAGTACAATCTAAATACTCATCTTATCGCAGAAAATAGTCTCATTATATAATCATAAAATTCTCAAAATCCTATTACAAGAGTTAAGAGTTTATTAGATTCCTTGAAAGGTCGAATCCTAATGAGTTGTTACTCAGACCTATTTAACCTAGAGGGTAGCTACCAAAAAATCCCTAAAAATTAGGTGATTTTTCCTCTTCGACTGCAAGGGAAGTGGAGCTTTGTTGCACCTGATATCCCACTTTCTTGGCTGCCTTTGATTTCGAGTTGTTGGAGGGAATCTCGAGGATCCATTGGTTGCCTTTGGGAGCTAAGGAGGTGGATAATCCTCCTAGAATCTCTTCTTATTGTATACAACAAGCTTTAATTGCAAAATATTCATCAAAAGTGAAATATATTTGTGATTATTCTACATTTAGCCCAGATTAGGCATTCAAAGTATGAAAAACCTTAATGACCATCTACACTAGAAACACAAGACTATAATATAATTAAATATGAGAAAGAAAGACTTAATAAGGCTAAAAAGGTGACAATTAACCCCTCCAATTATACCTAATTATGGAGCTCGTGAGTTGTAATGGAATGGAAACATTTAAGGTGAGGTAAAGGACATAGTGTGGACGATTTTACACATGAATTCAAGAAAAAGGTATTATCATTTGATGTTCAATTAGAAACATGAGAAACTTTGTTAAAGTATATTGGAAGTTTGCATTCTTATTTGCGACATACATTTCTTATGTTTAATCCAAATGACTTTGATGAAGTATGTGTGCAAGCCATTCATATTGAATCAAGTGGTTGATCATTTCAGTCAAACTTTTAAAATAAACCATTCAAGCATTCAAAGAAGAAGGATTCCAAAGAAGCCAAAGGGAAGAACAAGTTGAAAGGAAGGAAATCAAAAACAACTAAGAAGGAAGGAGAAAGTCATACTTGTACTCATTTTCAGAGGGTTGGACATTATGACTCTAAGTGTTGGAAGCTTCATCTTGAACTTAAACCAAAGGAGTTCCTAAATAAAAAGCATGAAATGAAAGCTAATGTTGCATTCCAACAAGAATTGGGATCTGACTATGGTGACGAGAATAAGATTACTACTATGGGTCTAATATGTATACCTTATGAATCTAGTTCTAGTTCTACTTGTTCTGTATATTCTTTAAAATCTAATAATGTGAGGAAAAGAATAATATTGAATTTTTTCACATAAGGATAACATCTGAGCACACCAAGATAGACAAATTATTCGACAGTGGATCATAGAAAAACTTAATATCTGAGGAACTAGTAATGAAATTGGGATTGGAAACTAAAATCATCAAAACCCATACCCTTTAGGATGGTTAAAAGAAAATACATATATGCATGTCACAAAACAATGTCGATTACAGTTTTCACTTATAACTAATTTTGTTGATGAATTTGAATTAGATGTGATTCCTTTGGATATATGTGGAGTTATGTTTGGTCGTACATATATTTATGATTGAGATGCCATATTTCATAGAAAGGAGAATAAGTATCATCTTCTAAAAGATGAAATTGAATATATTGTCAAGGCACACATAATTCAGACAAAATTAGATTTAGTCAATTTTAGTTAGATGAAAAGGTTAATAAGTTCAAGTAAAATGTATGCTCTCATGATTGTTAAAGAAAAACCTAAAGATAAGTATAATGCTCTTCAAGGGTGTGACTCTCAGTTTGAGGAAAAAATGGTTGAAATACTAGATTCTTAAAAGGAATTGTTTAAATAACAACAAATTTTACCTCCGAAACGAGAAATACAACATGAGCTTCAACTGGATTTAAGAAGTGGTTATCATCAAATTCATATTTCATATAATGATATATGGAAAACTGCATTTAAGACTAGGCAGGGGATTTTCAAACGGTTGGTTATGTTGTTTGGGTAATTAAGTGTTCCACCCACATTTATGAGAGTGATGAATGATGTTTTCTGCCCTTTTATTGATAAGTTTTTCATAGTCTATTTGGATGATATTCTTATTTTCAGTTCAAGTTTGGAAGAACACATAACACATGTTTAACAAGTTTTTGATGTGTTGAAAAAAGAGAAATTGTATCTCAAATTCTCTAAATGTAAATTTGGAAAACTTCCTTAGTATATCTTGGTTACATATTTGGAGGTTGTTAGGTAAAAATAGATCCAACTAAAATTGATGTGATTGTTAAGTGGCCAAGACCAAAAAATGTGATGGAACTTAGAATTTTCATGGGTGCATTTCAGTATTAGAAGAATTTTCTTTCTCATTTCTCTTTTATTGCGTCACCACTTCATGCTTTAACGAGTTCTAAAGTCTCCTTTCAATGGGGAGGAAAAAAAACAAAAAATTGACACTTTAAAGAATAAAATTGTTACAACTCCAATCTTAGGTTTACTAGACCTTCAACAACCATTTGAAATAGAAATTCATGCTAGTGGGTATGCAATGGGTTCTATATTATTGCAGAAAGGAAAGCCTATTTGTTTTCATTCTGAAATTTTTTCTAAAATAGTTGCTAAGTATCAAACTTATGATATAGAATTGTATGCATTAGTGGAGAGTGTTAAAAAATGGAAACATTATTTAATGGCAAAAGAAACAATGTTTCATACATATCATCAACTACTTCAGTACCTTCAATATCAAACTAAGTTGAAAAAATCTCGACATTATAGACTGATGGGGTTTTTCCAGCAATTCCCCTTAGTAATCAAATATAATAAAGTTACCACAATAAATTAGTTGAGATGTTATCAAGGCCTTCCTTGAATGCTTAAATTAGTATGCAAAATAGTTATTTAGCACATGAACAATAAATAAAACAATATGTTGTAGATATTGATTTTGAGGATGTTTATGAATCACTAACTCATGGTGCTTAGGTGGAAGAAGTGAATTATCATGTTCATGACAGGTTATTGTACCATCTTGGGAAGTTGTTCATACCATGGGGAGAAAGAGTGCATGTCATCAGGGAAGAAAAATATTCTCATGTTTAAGGGAGTTTTGGTGTAGGTAAGACAACGACACAATTACAAAGGTATTTCTATTGGCCTAGAATGAATGAAACAATTAATAAGTACATCAAATGTTGCTTCATGTGTTCAACAAGAAAACCAAACAATAGAAAGTTAGGTTTGTAAATGCCACTTCCAATTTCTTCTCGGCCATGGGACAATATATCTATGGATTTTTTAGGATGGCTTCCAATGTCTAAAAAAGGGCATGTTTATTTTTATGTTGTGGTTGATCGATTTAGAAAAAATGCGTATTCTTGTTCCATGTAAAAAGAAAGTAACTACTGAACAAAATACACAGTTTTTCTTTCAAAATATATGGGTTCATTTTGGGTTTCCTACTTCTATCATTTCAAATTGGGACTCTTGTTTCATGGGGGAGTTAGTTCCACTTTTTGGGGACTCATGGACATGAATTTTTAAAATGACACAACTTTTCATCCACCAATCGATGGGAAAATAGAGTCTATTGCTGCAAGCATCCTAAGTTGTGGGATGAATCCTTACATTATGTACAACATTCTTAAAATCAGGCCTTGCATTCTTCTAATACCAAATCTCCTTTTGAAAGATGTTTTGGGTACCCTCCAAAATCACCAATAGAATTCATGTTTGGTGAAGAAGATGAGAAGGATTGACATGGAGATTATGAAAAAAAAAATCAAGTTCATTCAAATAATCCAAAAGATTCATGAAGCAGTGAAGGATCAATTGGAGAAAAGTCAAGCCAAATACAAAATGCGTCATGACAAGCATCAAGTGGATCATCCCTTCTAGGTTGGAAATTAAGTATGACTTTACATCAACAAAGAAAGGATGAAATATGAAGGTAAAAGGTTGAAACCTATCATGCATGGTCCTTTTATAATTTTTGAAAATATTGGGCATAATGCATTCTGGTTTCATTTGCCTCCATACATGCACATATATTCCGTTGTAAATGTTGAAAATTTGAATTTGTATTAACCTCCTATGATCATGGATCCAGAGGAAAATGTTTAAATTCCAATTGTAGATGATTTTTCACTTGAATGTATGACTTATTTATATGAAGATAGCATCTTGGATATAAAGGTCTGTACTTCCAGGCATGGATATGCCGAGTATCTTTGAGTGGGATTAAAAGGCACGAACCCAAGCAAAGAAAGGTAGACGAAGATTGAAAGGGTGAGGGAGTTGTACCCTCATCTCATGTCTGCTTAAAACCAAATTTTTGTTGGCCCAAAAGCTTCGAGTGGAGAGGAATGATCCAAGATAATCCTTGAAATGCTCAAAATTTTACAGTCTCAGATGCTCATGAAACCAACACAAAGTCGATGATATCATCGCATTCATTCCAGTGGTATATTCGATTTGAAAAATGGCCTCTTTATGAGGGAAAAAATCCACTCTGAATATTTTCTCCAACAGGGAAAAAATTGGGCCTTTACAAGCCAAGTGGTAGTCTCGCAAGAGGGCATGTGGTAGGTCAAAGTCAAACTACCAAGTCAAATTCAAACTCAGCGTTTAGGTCAAACTCTAAGGTTGGGCTCGAATACATGACCTCCAAAAACACAATACAAAATGCTACCAACATACCACCACATGACTTACTAAAACAATGGAAAAAATCTATACTTAAATGTTAATTGTATGGTATTATGGGGTAAGGGTTGGTGGAGCCTGCCTCATCCGGTGGCCCTCCAAACCGAAATTATTTTATCGGTGCTACCCCAACATTGTTGAAGCCTTGAAATATTGCATTGCAATGGTCAAATCATATTACATATCACCGCTGGTATAATAATATTTCAAATGTGTCCACAAAACGGAGCGCAATGCCAAATATGGCGTGCAGGGAGTTATTACCGTCGGATAATGTTATGCCAATAGGGTGTGGAATTTAACAATAAAACTGTATGTTGAACTATATTTGATATATAGTTGCGCCATACTATAACGCCATGTTATTTATTACATATTGTTAAAACTATATTTGATGTGGCACAATCATATAATATGTATTACAATATAGTTATAACATTTTAATATATGTTTCCAAGCCAATCCCGGGAGTTTCGCAGGTTTCACCCTGCGACCTTCCTGTGCTTATAAAAATATGTACTAATGGACCCATACCATGGGACTTGTAATGTGAAGCTCTGAAATTGGTTTTATCAATGCCTGCAAAATTCCTTTAGAGGCATAACTTGGAAAATATTGGGCCTTTTTGCGATCTATAAGTTGCATTGGAGAGTTTAGAATGAGACCTATATTCTAGTAGTAGCCATTGATGCCTGCTTACATAGTCCATAATGGTTAATTTTATATAAAGATACTTTATGATCATTTTTAATACAATGAATGCCCACTTGGAAGTGAACCCAGAGATGTAGTCCTGGAGGGACGAACTCCGTAATCAATTTTTATGTGTTTGATTCTTTTATCTGTTGTTTATTGTTCATTTCAGATTTCAAGTTTAATTCTTAAGGCACTTAAAGAATGAATTTTCCTCATTGTCGCACTTTAAATAAACCTTAGTTAATATTTGGTGAAATTGTACAAATAGTCAATTTTTTTTTTCAAATCCTTTATCCATTCCAATTCAATGTTGGGAGGAGGTTTCAATGGATTTTACCATAGGTTTACCCAAGTACGAAGGAAAGAGTTTCATCATGGTGGTATTTGATAGAATTACCAAGTATGCACACTTTTGTGCATTATCTCATCTATTTTAATGCAATACAGTTGCTACTGCATTTATGGAAACAATTCAAAAGCTACATTAAAACCCAAATATTATTATAAGTGACAGAGATCCAGTTTTCATTGGAAATTTTTGGACATAATTATTTTCTTATCTGGGTACTCAACTAGCTCATAACTCCTCTTATCATCCTCAATTTGATGGGAAAATTGGTATAATGAACAAATGTTTGTAAGGATATATTTTTTTCTTTGTATATGATAAATAGACACAATGGGTCGAGTGGTTACCTCTTGCTGAATGGTGGTATTATTTCGCCATCGATCATGTTCCATTTCTTGGGGCTTCACTGCATACTGGAGAAAAAATGACCCCATTTATTGCACAATATGCATATCATCCACTGTCCATCACATCATATTTAAGGGAAAATTATAAGGCTCAAGCAATGGAAGATCACATCGAGAATCAACAACAAGTTCTCCAACTCTTAAAGGATAACCTCACTTTGGCATAGAATCGAATGAAACAATAGGCATATCAACATCGTAGTAAAATAATTTTTGGTGTCGGTGACTGGGTATTTTTGTGGCTACAATGATAGAAACAAATGTCCCCAAAGCAAGATAAGAAGGATCATAAATTATCATCAAAGTATTATGGTCCTTACAAGGTGGTGAAAAATATTGGTACTATGGCATACAAATTGGAGCTTCTGGAATATTCCTGAGTGCACCTAGTTTTCCATGTTTCATGCTTAAAGAAGGTTATAGGTGATAAGCTCCTAGTTAAAAAAATATTTCTATTACTTGATGAGGAAGTAAAAATCATATTGGAACTTGAATAAGACAGAGAAATAAGAACTCGAAAACTATGAAATTGATTAATTTCAGAGTATCTCATCAAGTGGTAGAACATACCTACTGAGTATTCCTCATGGGAGGATGATAATTTTATATCAAAGCCTCTAAAACTACTAAAGCATTGAAGCAAACATTTTTTTGAAGGAGAGGGACATGTTAGGTCCCTTTAAGACTAGTGTATCCCCTTATTGTTATTGTGTACCCATATAGTCCCCATATTATTATTATTGTGCCCCATACAAGCCCACTATTGTTATGTTTGTGTCCTTACATTACTATTGTCATGCTGACTCTGATTATATTATGACCCCTTAGAATCCTATATATAGAAAGTAAGTTTTTTCATTTGAATCATCCAAGAATTTTTTATTTATGTAATGTAAATAAAGTGATTTCTAAGTCATTGATCTATATTTTGTTCTACTTTGTGAGTTGGATATATAGCACCAACTCAACCCAAATCTGGTTTCCTTCGCCTAGAGGTCGGTTAGAGGGTCCTTCCATGTTGCACCTTCTTTTTATTTACTATTATAACTTTAAAGAAGATAAATATCAACATTAGTTTCCTTAAACATGACATTTTTTGCAAAATATTTTTCAATGTGTCTGAATCTTAGGCCTAAATGTTGAACCAACAAATCTGATACCACATGTAACATACCTCCATCTTAATATCTATCTATATATATATATATATATATATATATATATATATATATATATATATATATATATATATATATATATATATATATATATATATATATATATATATATATATAAATATATACAATAACGTACCTTTAAATTTGCATCTTTCTCTTTTCATTATACACGATATGGTATACAATAACTTACTACGTGAATAATATATCAGTTTTATTGTGATTATTTTGGTCCTATATCAAACACTTATTCCAATTCCAATTATGTATCCCATTTCAAAGAATAAGATTTTGTGTTGTATGGGTTCATACTTAAACTACTCACTTGTATTAATTCCAATTATGAACTACATAAAAATATTGTATCAATACCATTCCACATCTTTGTATATACCTTAATTTTTTACTCAATCATAGTATTAAAACATATGGTTATCATTTCCACAACATCTAATATATTATTCCAAACATAACCATATAATATTTTATTCCAATTATATAAAAATATAAGAGCCTATAAGATATTAATCTTAATATGGTTGGCTTTAATATAATTTACTAAGGTTTGTACTTTATTTTAAATACCATTGCATCATAATATTCCTTTGTTTCGATATAGACTATGCACATGAATATAATTCTTATCTATTCTTTGAAACCATTTGAACCAACACCTACATTTAAACATCAATCAATACTGTTGGTTTTATTCATATGGGATATTTATTTCATAGGCAAACCATGCATTACACATGGTGGCAATATACAATGTCCACATAAGGGTCACCCATGTGAAATCATACAATCCTTGTACTCACACACCTTCGATGGCTACGATTTGTCTCTTAAACCTAATAGTGGAACAAATATTTTGACATTCACAAGGCTAAACCTTATATTTTCGCTTCATTTTCTCAATGGAGTTTTTATTTTTGCACCAACAAGGTAACCAATTAACCTTATTTCATTTGAGTGTTTTCTTGGTGAATAAATTCTTTCTTTCCATATTACATGTGTTTCTTTTCAAAATATTCCTGATGTTAGTTGGTTTCTCGGTCTTTTATACTGTCAAAACATAAGGAACATCAGGTAAATTCGTGAATTTTTTTTGCATATAAATTTGTCACCGAGTAAGTTCATTATTCCTCTTATGGATTTTCACTCATGCTTGATTTATATTTCAAAGGTGTTGTTGTGATTTACCAGTGTAGAAATTTGATATAAATTGCAACTGCTCAAGATTTGAACCGAAAACAAGAGACACAAACTCTACTCTACTGATCTGTATAATGGAATTCACAATTTAGAAAAAAATTCATATAAATGCAACAAGGAAAGCCACAAGTACATGATGATTTATAGGGGAACCCAACTCAGAATAAAATCCTTAATACTCTGTGCATTAATTAGTTCAATAAATAAACTATTATAATTTCTTTCTTGAGCTTTGAGCACAACACGTAAAAAAAACACCATTCTCTTTGTTGAATGAGAGCTTTTATCTAACACTTAGCCAATTTATGTCTCCTCTCGATTCTTATTTTCTTATGCAATAATGAGAAAAATTGATCTCTTAAAAAATAGGGAAGTCCCTATTTCCTTGTGTAATTCCCAAGGAATTGATCTCCTCACTGGATGCAACAACTGTACACTCAACTAGTATACACTAACTGTTACACTAGTTGTTGCCCCCTATCCCACACCTATGGAATGTGAATTTAACTATTGAAAATACCTTTGTGAAAAGGTTATCATCTTGTTCCTCAACTATAATGTATTGTAGTAACATAATTATGCTTTGCACATAGTCCCACAAATGATGACACTAGATATCAATGTGCTTGGATCTATCATGAAATACATGATTCTCAAAGAGATTAATGCAACTCAAATTATCACAATATATCATTGTTGGATCCATCTCATGACTGAAAATATCCACAAGTATTTTCCTCATCTATATGGCCTCACATGCTGCTTCAATTGTATCCAGCTATTCCACCTCTTTTGAGTTGAGTTCCACAAACCTCTACTTACCAATATACTAGGAAATAGTTGCATACCCAAAACTAAATATAGAACTTGAAGTACTTTTCCTATGTCATGGAATCCCTGCCCAATTTACTTCCTTGAAGCCTTTGAGCTTCACTCCATATGTCTGTTTGTACCATAATCCATAATTGGTAGTGCCTCTAAGGTATTGTAACACATTCATTGTTTCCTTGCAACACACCTTGGTATGCCTCACCATATCTTAACTAGGTTGGTTTACTACATATCACATGTCAGGTATTTTGTTTAAAAGATACATAAAATACCCCACAAGTTGCATGTAAATGGTAGCATCAACCTCTTCACCTGATGTAGCATTTTCCTTCCTCTAGTTTGTAGCTAGAGGATTTTCTATAGGCTTCTAATTCACCATGTAAAACCTCTGAAGTATTTCAAAAGAATACTTCCCTTGAGATAAAAAAAATTCACCTTCACCATCCCACACTTCCAACCCAAGGAAGTAATGCATTAAGCCCATGTCTTTCATCTAAAATTCCCTTGCAAGATCCTCTTTGCGAAAGAAGATAAACTGTTCATCACTTGTCAATATTAAATCATCAACATAGAAAACAAGAATTATCAACTTACCATCTGCCACAATGTGATAGAGGTTCACATTTTATTCAATTTTAGTGAATCCAAATCCTCTAAGATAATGTTTCATGTGAGCGTACCATGCTCGGGGCACATTTTTGAGACCATACAATCCTCTCCTGAGTCTGCACACATGTGAATCCCAACCATATGTCTCAAATCCTTCTGTATACTCTATATAAATTTCCTCCTCAACAACACCATTGAAAAAGGTGGTCTTCACCTCCATATAATGGATTTTCCACCCCATATGTGTAACTAATGTAAGAATTGATTGAATAGAGGAATACCTTGCCACAATGGAAAATGTTTCCTCATATTCAACTCCCTCTACCTGAAAAAATCCATTTTCCACAAACCTAGCCTTGTAATTCTGAATTATCCCATCAACTACATGCTTCACTTAGTATATCCCTATAGAATCGACCATTTCTTTCCCTTCTATTCTTTGTACCACTTCCCATGCATTTTTATTCATGATGGATTCATATTCTCTCACAATGGCATCAACCCAAATAGGTTGAGAAACAAATTCATAAAATGAAGAAGGCTAGGTCTCAATGACCTTTGTCATGAGATCCATATACCTAGTGTACCTCTTAAGTGACATCATCTACCTGGAATGTGATATAGGGGCTCCCACATTCTCCCTAGAATAATGTAATAATCTTTCAATTTTGTGAAACCAGCTCCAAAAATAGAAGAAAAGAGATATCAAAGCCTTAGAAATAAGCCACTTTGAGGGGGAAACCTCCAATACATTACCTGAATGAAAAATTCTTGGATGATTAAAATAAAAAAAACCTCCTTTCTATATATAGGAGTCCATGGGGCCACAATGTAATCCTAGCCGACCTAACAATAATAATTTAAGGGCACAATAATAACAATATGGGGGTTACAAGGGTACAATAATAACAATAAGGGGGTTACACTAACAACAATAAGGGACTATACTAGTAATATAGGGACCTAACATGCCCCTCTCCTTCAAAAAGGTGTTTTCCTCAATGCTTGAGTAGCTCTGGGTGCTTTTGTATACAATTCTCATCCTCCCATTTAGAATCTTTAGTGGGTAAGTTCTTCCACTTGATGAGATACTCTGAAATTGATCGATTTCATGGTTGTCGAGTTCTTGTTTTTGTGACCAATTGAGGTTCCAATATGATTTTTCCTTCCTTATAAATTTCTGGAAATATTGTTTGAAATGGAATATTTTCACCTATAACCTTCTTTAAGTGTGAAACATGGAAAATTGGATGCACTCGTGAAGAAGCAGGAAGCTCCAATTTGTATGTCATAGTACTAATCTTTTGCAACACCTTGTAAGGACCATAGTACTTTGGCGATAATTTATTATCCTTCTTAGCTTGATTGAGGGACATTTGTTTGTATGGTTGTAGCCGTAAAAATACCCAGTCTCCTACATCAAAAATTCTCTCACTGCGATGTTGATCTGCCTGTTGTTTCATTCGATTTTGTGCCAAATTCAAATTGTCCTTTAAGAGTTAGAGAACTTCTTGTTGATGCTTGATGTGATCTTCCACTGCTTCAACCTTCGAATTTTCTCTTAATGATGATGTGATGGATGGTGGATGATATCCATAAAGTGCCATAAATGGGGTCATTTTTGCTGCACTATGGAAGGAAGTGTTGTACCACCATTCAACAAGAGGTAACCACTTGACCCATTGTGTTTGTTTATCAGATATAAAACAATGAAGATATCCTTCCAAACATTTATTTAATATCTTAGTTTGACCATTGGATTGAGGATGAGAAGATGAGCTATGAGCTCATTGAGTACCCAAACAAGAAAATAACTCCGTCCAAAAATTTCCAGTAAAAATGGGATCTTTGTCGCTCACAATAACCCTTGGGTTTCCATGTAGCTTTTGAATTGTGTCCATAAATGTAGTAGCAACAGTACTTGATTTAAATGGATGATATAATGCACAAAAGTGTGCATACTTGGTAAGTCTATCAACTACCACCATGATGACACTCTTTCCTTTGAACTTAGGTAAACCTGTGATAAAATCCATTGAAATCTCCTCCCAACGTTGACTTGGAATGGATAAAGGTTGTAGAAGTCCCGGGGTCTTAATTGTCTCCACTTTATTCTGCTGGCAAACCAAACATTCCGCCACAAACTTTTGAATATCAGATTGAAGGCCATCCCAAAAAAATTCTTTCTTCACCCTGTGGTAAGTTTTTAAAAATCCTGAGTGTCCTCCTAAAGGAGAAGTGTGCAATTCCAGAAGAATCTTTTGTTTTAGTTGGGAATTCTTACAAAGATATAAGCGATCTTTGTACCATAAGGAATCATTTTTTCCAACTAAATGTATCAGATGTACTAGGATCTTGCTGCAACTTTTGAATGAGTATCCATACATCTTTGTCCTTCTTCCATTCATCTCTTGCTTCAGTTATCCAATCGGGTTGGATAATAGAAATGGCACAAAGCAATGCTTCCACCTCTTCATTCTTTCTTGAGAGTGCATCTGCAACAACATTAAGCTTTCCTTTTTTGTAGATTATTTCAAAGTCACAACCCAACATCTTTGTGACCCATTTTTGCTGCTCTTCTGAAGATAGTATTTATTCCAAAAAGTGTTTAAGACTATCATGATCAGTTTTTACCTTGAAGTGTCTTCCCATTAGGTAAGTTCGCCATTTCTTTAGTGCATGCAGTATTGCTAACATTTCCTTCTCATAAATAGGTTTCTGTAAATACTTTCCTTTGATTGGACAACTTTCAAAAGTAATGGGTCTTCCTTCCTACATTAAAACAACACCAATTCCATTTCCTGAGGCATCACATTCCACAATAAAGGTTTTTGTGAAGTCTGGCGTAGCTAAGACCGGTGCTAGGCACATTGCCTCTTTAAGATGTTCAAAGGCCTTAGTTGCTTCAGGAGTCCATGAAAACGCATCTTTCTTCAATAATGTTGTTAGAGGTGCTGCTATTCTCCCATAATTCTTAACAAACTTGCGATAATACCCTGTTAACCCGAGAAATCCTCGCAACTGCTTTATGGTTGTGGGGACTTTCCATTCCTTAATGGCTTTAATTTTCTTAGGGTCTACCTTAACACCCTCGTGAGATACAATATGACCCAGATATTCCACCTCTTGTACTCCAAAGAAACATTTGGATGTTTTTGCATATAATTGTTTCTCCTGCAATAGTTTGAGCACCCTGTCAACATGTTCAACATAATCCTTCCAAGACCTGCTGTAGATTAGTATATCATCAAAAAATACTAGCACAAATTTTCTAAGGAAGGGTTTGAAAATGGAATTCATCAACCCTTGAAATGTAGAAGTGCATTGGTAAGGCCAAAAGGCATGACCAAAAATTCATAATGACCCTCATGAGTTCGAAATGTTGTTTTTGGAATATCTTCAGTCTTCATTCTAATTTGATGATATCCTGAACGAAGATCCAACTTGGTAAAATAAATTGCTCCATGTAATTCATCCATTAATTCATCAATCACAGGAATGGGAAATTTATCTTTAATGGTGAGCTTATTGAGCTCCCTATAATCGGGACACATGCACCATGATCCATCCTTCTTGTGTACCAATACTACAGGAGCGGAGAAAGAACTTTGACAAGGTTGAATTATACCCGCCTCTAACATTTTTGTAATCATACGTTCAATTTCGCTCTTTTGGACATAAGGATATATATAAGGCCTGATGTTTGGAGGAAAAATTTCTGGAATCAAATTAATAGCATGATCATGATCAAAAATAGGTGGGATTCCTTTGGGAGTTTCAAAAACCTTGGAATGATTGTCCAAGACTTTTTGGAGATCTGCGGAAATAGATGATTTTGATGTTGGAACTTCTAGTGAGCATAATTGTGAAATTATGCCTCATTGTTCTTTATTCAGAAGCTTTGTCATGACATTAGAGCTTATTATATTTCTTGGATTCCCTAAAATACCCTGTAATTCAACTTCCTTTCCTTTTGAACAAAATTTGAAGAAAAATTCTTGAAAATTAAAAGCTACCTTCCCAAAAATTGTAACCATTGTACTCCTAGTACAACATCAACACCTCCCATAGGAATGGAAAGCATTGGAATATTCAATACATATTCCCCCATGGTTAGCTTGAAATTATGGCATTTTATAGAGAAATTTATAGTTCCTCCATTTTCAACCATCACTTGACATTATGGTGCTGGGTATAGGAAACAATTCAATTCCTTGGCTACCTTACAATGAATAAAATTATGGGTACTACTTGAATCAATGAACACTATTACCTTTTTATTCTTGATATGTCCTTATATATTTAGAGTTTGAGGAGTGGTAGTTCCTACCAATGCATTATAGGATATGGTCAGACTCATTTCTTCCTCTTCTAGGGTTGGTTCCTGGTGTATATCCTCTTCTTGTTCATTTTATTCTTCCTCTTCACAATCTATGTTAAATAATTTCTTCTCAACACACTTATGACCTTTAATGTATTTTCTATCACAACTGTAGCAAAGCCCTTTTGATATTTTTTCTTCCAATTTTTGTGGTGTCAACCTTGTAGGTTGTTGAAATCTAGGAGTAGCAACAATTCCCTCTTTATAGAAGTGGCTGGTAGGCTTCCTTGTCGCCATAATTTTACATTCAATTTTTCTTGCCAACCTGAATGCCTTCTCCAATGAATCAGGTTCCAAAACGTGAACTTCATGTTGGATGTTATCCTTTAAAGTGCCTATGAAGAGATCAATGTTGTGTTCCTCTGGAATATCGGTTACCCTTATATTCAATTTTTGGAAGTCCTCAATGTGCTCCCCCATTAAGCCCTTTTGTTTGAGATTTATCAATTGGCTAAAGAAGGTTTTTCTCTTTGTATCCTCATAATGTGCTATCATTTCCCCCGTAAAAATTGACTGAAGTGAAAAATTTCATGAGGCAGCCACTTCGATACCATATGGGTGTATTTTTCTAAATGTAAGAGTGCAATCATTCTTTGTGTAAATTCTTTGTGTGTTTTGCACATTATTGAGATCAAAATATTGCTCCATCTGTAGTATCCATGTTACAGGATCCTTTCCATCACACTTCCTCATATCAATTTTTGGAATATGGTGGTTCTTCCCGCCAAAATTAGAGTTTATGAAATCACTATCAGCATCTATTTTGTTCTCATCATGTGTTTCTTCTACTATCTTTTCACCATTAGGAAACATTTGTTGTATCAACTTTGTCAAACCTTCAATGTCTGTTTTTAGATCATTCTTCATGTTTTCCATCTTAGCTTCCATGTCATCCATCTTAGATTCTAGGCCAACTTCCATGCCATTATTCAAACCATCCATCTTAGATTCCATGCCTTTCTTCAAAACTTCCATGTCATTTTTTGTTTCTCTTTGCGAGAGTAAAATTTGTTGCACTTGCTCTTGTAATTTTGATATGTCATGTTGCCATTCTTCGTCTTCATGAGTCATAGTAGAGCATTCTAAACACTTGATGGGTGTTGAATTATTTTTAGGGGCCATTTGAGAATCCAATACCAATATCTATGCTATAATATGCCCTTGGAATCAATTCAACTTGATTCTTCAAACAAGACTTATGCATTTCGGAAAACAAAATACACACCTTTTACTTGCTTTTGAGGAGCTTGATATTGAAATTGACTTATCTATATAATTGCAGATCCTCAATATCTGAAATTTGGCCCTATAGTAGTCCTTTGAAGCTTCTTTCAAATGCAACAGGTCTGACTTGATTTGGATTCTTCAAGATTAAATTATGTCCAATCTCCCACAATGACCTAATTATGGATTGGTTCAGTAGAGCGAACTTGTATGACTTGCCACGTGTTACTATTTTCTCCATTGTATCTGTAATTTATAGATAGGAAACTACAATCTATCTATTTTTAGTCACTTTTACAGAATTCCAATCCGATGCTCAGAGAGAGAGTTATGAATATTTTCCCACGATCACCTCTTTGAGATGAAATTATGGAGCCTGAAAAAGACCTAACTTCCACATATCATATCTCCAACAATATTACGAGCTAAGCTCTAACATTTTGTGATGATCTTCCTCAGGATTTCAGCTTTTCACTCTAAAATTTTTAGCTTTTGAACCTTCGTAGAAAAAAATTTATAGCGAAAATTCCACAATGATATTTTTAAGTGAAATTCAGGAGCCTGCAAAAAGACCTAATTTCTATAGATCATATCTCCGAAAATATTATGAACCAAGCTCTGAAATTTTGCGACGATGTTCCTTGGGATTTTTACTTTAGACTCTAAAACTTTCAGCTTCTGAGCCTTCGTAGAAAAATATTTATAGAGAAAATCCCACGATGACCTGTTCGGAGCAGCGAAACCCTAGAATCCCAAGATCTGATACCAAATGTTGTGAAACCAGATCCAAAAATAGAAGAAAAGAGATATGAACGCCTTAGAAATAAGCCACTTCGAGGGGGAAACCTCCAATACATTACATGAATGAACAGTTCTTGGATGATTCAAATTACAAAAGCTCCTTTCTATATATAGGAGTCCATGGGGCCACAATGTAATCCTAGCCGACCCAACAATAATAATTTAAGGGCACAATAATAACAATATGGGGGTTAAAAGGGTACAATAATAACAATAAGGGGGTTACAATAACAACAATAAGGGACTATAATAGTAATATAGGAAACTAAAAATCAACTTATCTAGATATCTTTCTCCATTCTATGGATGTTACTGGTTGACTGGGTGTCTCCACTCGACCTCCTCTCTTTTTCTCAATTTGTGGCTTCTCCAAAACTTCCTAAAGCTCATCCTAATGCTCCTCCTTCAGAGCTAGAAACTCTTTCTCCAGTGGGATACTCAACTCTCATTCCAAAAAGCATCTCATACCCTTCTCCTCATCAAATTTGATATCCCTCCTCACCATTGTCATCCTTAGTGAAGGGAAATGCATCGGGTAATTTTGTGGAGTTTTAGTGTATCCTAAAAACTCCCAACTTTGTTTTAGGTTCAATTTTACTCCTCAAATCCTTCGACACATGAAAATAAACTAAGGATCCAAAAATTCTAAAATGAGGCACATCACACATTCTCCTAGAGAAAAATTCATCTTGTGTGATCATACCAAGTATTATATGAGGACTCTAGTTTTGCATATAGACTTTTGTGTTACATGCTTCTACCCATAGATTCAATGGAATCACCTTATCATGTGACATAGCTCTTTCAACTCAAGCTATGGTCTTGTTATTCCTCTTAGCTACCCCATTTTGTTGTGGGTTATGGGGTGTTATCAGTTCTCTTCGAATACCTTCATTAGAACATAAATATTTGAATAAATTTGAAACAAATTCATCCCCATTGTGACCCATGAGAGACTTCACCTTCCTCCTAGTATCCTTCTCAACTAATTCCTTAAAATTAAAAAAATGTGGAAAATACTTCATATTTTTCTTCCAAGAATAAATTATAACATTATATACATAAATAATCAATAAAAATTACATAGTAATGTTTTGTTGGGGAGGTTATAGATAATGTTCCACAAACATCAAAGTGGACTCGCTCCAAGGTTGAATATTCTCTGTTATCTTCGGCATGGAAAGTGGCTTTAACATATTTCCCCTTTTTAAAACCCTTGCATACATCCTACTATTCAAGGGGGCCTTTAAGTAGACCAATAGTAATTTTCTCCATGATTTTTAAGGCACAATGGTGTAGATGACCCAATCTCATGTGCCAGAGTTCTCCAACATCTTGACTATGCACTTTTTATTTCTTCTTCTGTAATGAAACACAATATCCCACCCCAAGCTTGTATAGGTTCTTCACTCAAACTCAAACATGCTTCACTTTCCCAATAGCTATGTGTCTCTGAAAGGCTTTTCCTTTATTGAGAATAAGATCATAACCTATATGCTTCAATACTTCCACAAATATTAGGTTCTTCCCCATCCCAAGTACAAACATAAAATATTTAAGGTAGAGAGGGAATACTTTATCCCTCTCAGCCCTGATAGTACCAATTCTTGTAGTTTTATACCTGTCATCATCCCCAATTCCATATTGATCTGGCGAACAATCTACTCTAGGCTATTGAAAAATTCCTTACGCCCTATCCTATGGAGCGTGTTAAGTCCCTATATTAATAGTTTAGTCCCTTATTATGTTAGTGTAGCCCCCCTTATTGTTATTGTGGTACCCTTGTAACCCCCTTATTTTTATTATTGTGCCCTTACATTATTATTGTTAGGTCGGCTAGGATTACATTGTGGCCCCATGGACTCCTATATATAGAAAGGAGGTTTTGTCATTTGTATCATCCAAGAATTGTTCATTCATGTAACCTATTGGAGGTTTCCCCCTCGAAGTGGCTTATTTCTAAGGCTTTGATATCTCTTTTATTCTACTTTTGGAGCTGGTTTCACAACATTTGGTATCAGAGCTTTGGATTCTAGGGTTTCGTTGCTCCAAACAAGTCATCGTGGAATTTTCACTATAACTATTTTTCTATGAACGTTCAGAAGTAGAAAGTTTTAGAGGATGAATCCTAACTCCTAAGGAACATCATTGCAAAAGTTTAGATCTCGGCTCACAAAATTTTTGGAGATATGATTTAGGGTAGTTAGGGATTTTTTCAGGCTCCTGAATTTAACCTAAACAGGTCATCACGGAATTTGAATTATAAATATTGTTCTACGCGGTTTCAGAAGCTGAATTTTTCATAGAGCAATGCTAAAATCCTGTGGCACAGTGTCACAAAATTTTAGAGCTTGGTTCAAAATATTTTCGGAGATATGATGTATGGAAGTTAGGTCTTTTTCAGACTCCCGAATTTCATCTCAAAGAGGTGATCATGGGAAAATATTCATAACACTCTCTCTGAGCATCGGATTGATATTCTGTAAAAAGTGGCTGGAATTGCACTGAATTTAGTTTCATTTCTACCAATTTCAGAGCGAAAGGGGAAAACGGTGACACATGGTAATTCGTACAAGTTTGATCTACTCAACCAGTCCATAATTAGGTCATCATAGGAGATTGGGCATAACTTTGCCTTCAAGAATCCAAATTCGGTCAGACCTATGCCATTCAAAAGAAGATTAAGAGGGCTACTTTAGGGCCAAATTTAAGCTATTGAGGATTTGAAAGCACATAGATAATTCAGTTTCAATATAGAGCTTCTCAAAATAAAGAAAAAGGTGTGTATTTGGTTTTTAAAATTGCATAATGTTTGTTTGAAAAAGCAGTTTGAAGTGATTCCAAGGGAATATTTTAGAATTTTATCAGTATTGGGTTCTATAATGCCTCCAAAAAATAATTCCATACCCATTAAGCCCTCAAAAAGCTATACTTTGACGCATGAAGAGGAATAATTGCAGTATGAGATATCAAAACTACGGTACCAAGTGCAACAAATTTCGATCTTACGAAGAGAATCCGAAGATGACATAAATAGTTTAAAAGCATAAATGGAGGCTAATTGGATCACTTTAATGATAAAATAATAGCCAATATGGATGATAAGTTAGTGGAAGGTCACATCGAGCATCAAAAACAAGTTATCCAACTCTCAAAGGATAACCTAACTTTGGTGCAGAATCTAATGAAACAATAGGAAGATCAACATCACATTGAAAGAAGTTTTGAAGAAGTCACAGAAACAAGAACTCGACAAGTATGATCAATTTCAGAGTATCTCGGCAAGTGGAAGAACTTTCCTATAGAATATTCCACATTGGAGGATGAGAATTTTATACAGAAGCATCAAGAAATAATCAAGCGTTGAGGACAACACTTGTTTGAAGGAGAGGGGCATGTTAAGTCCCTATATTAATAGTGTATTCCATTATTATGTTAGTCTAGCCCCCCTTATTTTTATTTTTGTACCCCTGTAACCCCAATATTGTTATTATTGTGCACTTACATTATTATTGTTAAGTCGGCTAAGATTACATTATTGTGTATTTGTTTTTTCGAATTGCATAAGTCTTGTGTGAAAAATCAGTTTGAAGGGGAGGGGCATGTTAAGTCCCTACATTAATAGTGTAGTCCCTTATTATGTTAGTATAACCCACCTTATTGTTATTGTTGTACCCCTGTAACCCCCATATTTTTATTATTGTGCCCTTACATTATTATTGTTAGGTCGGCTAGGATTACGTTGTGTGAAAAATCAGTTTGAAGGAGAGGGGCATGTTAAGTCCCTATATTAATAGTGTAGTCCCTTATTATGTTAGTGTAGCCCCCCTTATTATTATTGTTGTACCCCTGTAACACCCATATTGTTACGATTGTGCCCTTACATTACTATTGTTAGGTCAGCTAGGATTACATTGAGGCCCCACTAGGATTACATTATGGCCCCATGGACTCCTATATATAGAAAGGAGGTTTTTTCATTTGTATCATCCAAGAATTGTTCATTTATGTAATGTATTGGAAGTTTCCCCCTCGAAGTGGCTTATTTCTAAGGCGTTCATATCTCTTTTCTTCCATACAGAGGAATGAAGGTTACAACTATTTCCTTTCATCCTCTCATTACTGGTATTCTCAATAAGTTTAATGGAATATGAATAAACGGTTGTTCGCATTAGAAGAATTATAAAAAAATATTCCATTATTTTAGTGTGGAATTTATGTTTTTCCTACTATAGCCTTTGTTGTACATTTTCTTTAGAGTTCTTCCTTTGTAGGAAAATGGTTTATATGCTACTAACCCTAACGAGAAATTCATGAAGGTTTCTCTTTAACTATTTTAAATAAGGGTCAATCAATTTCAAGTTTTTTTTCCTTGTGTGGTCAAAATATTATTCAATAATAATTCACGACACTAATATCACTTCATTTTTTCATGTGAGAGTAGGGTAATTTTGTTGGAGATATAGTGGTTTTCGATTGGTACTTAAGAAAATTTTCTTCCCTAATAGTTTCCTTTTTAAGTCCTTTGAAATTATGTCTCTCTCCTTATTAATAATTTTTTTTCATATTTAATGGACATGTATATTTTATGGTATCGCATTGGACATTAGCTATCACATCTAGGTTTTCTAGCTGGGGAAAAGAATAATAAGCTCTTGTTCATGTGACATCAAGTCTAAACTCCTTGCTACATGTATTCTCTGTGTGATATTCTTTGGATGATCATGTGAATGTTTATTTTTTTCCAATGGAGAAATAAAACCTGATGTTTCTTTTTGTAATTTTTAACCCTACAAGATTAGTATTTTATCACATTCTTATATTGTTAGGGATTAAGAATTATTATTTAGGCTTGTCGCCTAGGTATAAAATTTGGTGTAAAGGTATAATTTCAATAGTTGTTGAATATTGTGTTTGATGTGAGGTCATGTGATGTAGACGAACTGCAACTTACATAATATACTCTGGACATGTGGGTTATGGGCCCACATAAACTTCCTTAACTCAAAGCGGATCATAATATAACCATACAATTCTCATCATAAAATAGGAATCGTAATAACAAAGCTCTTCATACATCGCGCATCACAATTTCAGCTCCCAAATAATATTAGAGATCACATATTTTACGAAAAAATATGTCGCAGCTAACCACAAATAACTTTCACCATAAACAATAATAATGCCGATGCGAAATGCAATTATGATATCACATCGCATCTTCAACACCAAAGCTTATCACACTCAGAAATTCACACATTTATCATTCTGTCGTTAACCATTAAACCATATGGCATGCGAACTTCAATATGTGCATAGACCTCCGTCGACACATGTCCACTGCTTCCTCCAAGGCGTTCCTTCACCTCTCATTACAGGGGCTCTAGCCAGTTACACCACCATAATATTTCCACAAATCTACAAATCCCGAGTCAATACGCAAAATCTCAAGACTCCATCAAAGCCATGAATTCAAATCCCACTCTGCTGGTTGATCCGGTTCTGAAACTTTAAGAGAAATTTTTTTCTCAATCAATGTGGCACACCATAATTATGTTGAGCTTCTCATCAGCCCATAAAAAAATTTCGATTCTCAGACAAACGCACACAGAAAAAATTGAATCAAAAAATTAATAAAACACACAGATTCCATTCAAATTCAAATTACACACAAATTATCGCAATGCTGGAATCCATACTCTATTTCAAATAAATCCGGAATTACACAATTACATATGGCACCATGGTTGGGACATTTTTCACACAATTGGCCACATCCCTTCCAAGCATTCAGGGTTACAATTAAATAGAATAATTAAATATGGGTCGGATAAAGTGATATCCGATCAATCCCTAACTTCGCTCACAATCGCTTAAAATAAAAATTTCATTAATAAAAAATTAACAATCTCAAATGAATGTGAGTAAATCTCATTCTCATGCCACGATTTCATTCTGGAAGGTTCACGAATTTTAACTTTGACTTGGGGTGATTTTTCTCCTTCATCATCATGTTTGGACAAACATTATATGAATTTGTTTTACAAAAACATTATACTCTTAATTTTTTTTTACTGTTATTGATGACAATTGTTCACTTGATGGAAACAATAATTTAGTTTCCAATTCAAACTACTACCAAATATAATTTCACATCCATAAGATTGTGATAATAATTGATGCATCATTAAAATATAATAGCTATTATACAAACAAATATGTAAGAAGTACATCCATGTGCTTCTAATCATAATTTTCCACATGGGGAATATTCAGAAAAAAAAGCTTGTTCGACCCAAACATGAAATGTCTCTAATAGTTCCCCTAGAGGTCAGACCTCCTTTCCTCCACGAATCAATAACCCTCTTGGGTTTATGATATTTTATCTTATGGATTCTTCCTAGCATATTTTTCCTTACGAAAATCCTATTTTAATGGCATGCATCCCTTAATTAGCTAGCCTCTTTCTTTTAGTTTAAGAAAAAAAACTATACATTTTCTTTAAAGCACAAATTTTTCTCTTGCTACGCTTTATTCCACTTTTCACCCAACTTACCATTTCTCTCCACCAAAGTGTCTAAAACAATATTTATCTCCCATTATGTTAATTTAATTTTAAGCTCTCTCCTTGGAATTTTTAAGAGACTTTCTGGGAATGTCCTCCATGAGGACTTAACAATTAACCACTTTTTGGAGATAAGCCTCTAATACTCAACTTCTCTTTCTAGAATATTTCCAAATAACTCATTTATTAATTCAATAAGTTAACACTTAATTCCATTATCAAATATTTTCAATTTTAGCTTCCATAGCCATTAAGTCCCATAATAATTAAATTTGTTTAAAATAGCCATGCATTAAAAATAAAAACATAGGGGTGTCATTATACACACTTAATAATAGTGAATGAACATTGAAGCCTAAAGATTAAATACTGAGACTCACTCATTGACACCCATGGGTCAATAGTACTGTATATAAAAATTTTACTAACTTTTTTTATCTATGTTTATGTAATAGTTGTTTTTCATTTTATTTTGAACATTATGTGTAGTTTCTTTAGTGCTAACACACTCATGACAGATCACATATTTTATTAAACGTGCATTTTTATTATTTTGAATATAAGACAACTACATTTTTTTGCTTGACATGGAAATCTCAAATGTGTGGTCACCAACGCTATTATGCTTTTGAGACATTCAAACTTGAATCAAAATAGAAATGGGTTTGTTCTTTATAACTATCAAGCTTGTATTTCAGGAAGCTGTATTTTCTTTCTTATGAGAACATTATGAATTTCTTAAAAATCCATTCTTGCATATTATATTGCTTGAAATGTTATAATCATCCTAAAATACTATTTAAAAGTGGCTTTAAACTTGTCTTATTATTTTTAATTTCCTAATTAACTCCAACTCATCAAATTTAAATTCAACAACAACTCTTCCTCTTCAAAATACAGTCTAGTTAATGAGTTAGACCAAGGTATTTGAAAACATGTCTATAATGGTTTGGCAAAATTTGTAAAATCTATGAAATTACATAAATAGTGACCATACATAATTGTACCAAATCATTGGCTAGTTTGGCACTAGGAATGAACATGGTTGAATATGTTTGATGTTCATCAAGTAATATACAACATATTATACATCGAACATATTACTCAAATAAATATTATTTTATTCTCATGCTACAATTAAAAAATTTACTAACACTAAACTTGTATTAACAAAAATATGTTTTCATGCACAACAGAAAATTAACAAAAGCACACAATACACAATATTTAAATGATGGGTACAAAAAAAATCATTCAAAGGGAAATTTTAAAAGGAAACCCATTATAAAAAAAATTCCTTAATTCTTACGAGTGTTGTCAAATTTATACCTTGATCCTATATGTGTGTGTGTGAGTGTGTGTGTGTGTGTGTGTGTGTGTGTGTGGACATAAGTGAGAGTTATCTTACAATATGTATTTAATCTGTCTAAAATAATTTTATATATTTTAATGCTTAAAAGAAATTTATATGTTTATTGTGGAATAGATTTGCGATATCTCACATTAAAAAAATTAAATTATAATTGAAAATGTTTTATGTTAAGTAAAAAAAATTTAAACATGTGAGGAAAGTATATAATAATATCTTGATCGAGATGTTTGAGGGCAGGTGGAAATTTGTACCCTTCCACCTCCCATCACATTTAATAGGGGAATACCTTGGAAAACCATCCCCATCCAACATACATGTGAACCACATACATTTCTCTTCATTAAAATGCCAATATTTACTTTTCTTGACCACTCTGAGAAGAGATACCTTTCTCTCTATCTTTTAAGGTATGTCTAAGTGATGGGTCACATCAATAGGTATATTTTGAGACCCATTCTGCTACCCTCTAGGCCTTTTTTTTCTCGCATTAATTTACATTTCTTAGTCATAGTGTACTTAGTAGGAAGAGTAAAGGGTGATTTTCATACTTAATCACCTAATGTGGTTAATATGCAGGAAAAAGAGCCATTTTTGGAGGCATTAATTATGCAAGAACACATTGGAGGCGTCTAGAAATGATATAGGGGAATTTTCCACTACATTAACTCTCCAACTCGACATGAGTACCAATATTCCTAACCAACAACTCGAAGTCTATTGGCAGTCGATGAATTCAATTACATGCAAGGACATAAGGGGACTAGATCCACTAATTTCAAGGTTTTGGTTGGGAATAGCCCTCCTTTCAAGGAAATTTCCCTGAGTCATATTTTGTATAAATATAGGATCCCAAGAGCTTATTAGGATTCCAAATTTGGGGAGCTAGGAGAGTTATTGAGAGCTAATTTCTCAAGACCGTTATTTTCATTTTGATGTGATGTATCACAACTCTATTTTTTGTTAATGAAATTTTTATTGTTGGTCTATAAGTGACTAGATTTAGAGGGTTAAGATCCATGGGTTAAGGCCCAACAAGAAGGCTTGAGTATCTGTAATGTATTTTATTTTTTCACTTGGACAGTAGTATTTATTTCTTAGTTTTAGCAGAAAAAATTACAAAAGTTGTCCTTGTAGCCCTGAGTACCGCCTGTCCTTTTGGGAGGGTGGTTGCAAAACCTACAACAACAAGCAAAAAATACATGCTTACTTTACTTTTAAAGTTGCTAGAATTTGGTTCATGGTTTATTGTATAACTTGTTTCTACATTATTGAAGATGCAAATATGTATGAATAAGGGTTAGATGCATGTTGTGAGTTTTAATATTTCTAGTAAAATTTAACTCATCCTTTCCATCTTGATTTGTTTCTTTTGCAACTTGACCATTAAGTTTAAGGTTCTTTCTAAGAATAACCAGGGATGATTGTTGGGTTGCAAGAAATGTCAATTATTTGCAGTGACTAGCACATTTCATCCTAAATCCACTTTTTCATTTCCTTTCTTTCCCTTGATCCCTCATATCGTTCCCAAACTATGGCATTGAGATCATATTTTCAAGGTAATTGGAGGACACCATGGGATATACTTTTATGAAAGGTGAACCTATGAAAGGCGCTAAGCTTGGTAGAAGGCTTCACACGTCCTCCATACACCTTCATCTACCTTTTTCCACCTTTAGCACATCGTTTCTTCCCTCAGGGATTTCTCATATATGGTCCTATTACGAAACATGGCAATCATGTAGGAGTCTCGAGTATCCTATAGTAGTCCTATAACAATCCTAGGTATCCTTTAGCACTGTTTAGAATCGGCCATATTTTCCTCAAAACCTTGAAATTTTCATTTTGGGATTCAATAATTACCTCTAGGCCTTAAATCCATGTTTGGGGAGGATCAAACACCACTCCATATCCATTCCTCTTTCATTAGAAGAAAAAATTAAATTTTAGTAGAGTTACAATTTACATGTTGAAAATTGGATGTTGATTTGATTCTTGTATGTAGAATAACATGGTTGGTAACTTTTGAAATTGTAATGGATATTCACTTCCTACAATTGTAAGTAGTCATTAAATATGATGATTCATTTATGAAATTAGTGGATTCCTTTCATTCCTTCAATGGTAGTTAGTCTTTCATGAATGATACTTGGGAATAGGATAATTCCTGTAGAGTAGGTTCGTGTCTCTTCATGCACATTTTCTTTGAAATATAGTTGAAAGAGTAATATTTGTATGCCCTGATGTGATTCAATTACAGAAGGTAACATGAGTAAATCCTGACCTAATGTACATATATAATTTTCACCTCTAAGTTTGTATGAATCGTGGATTGATAATTAAAGTTGTTAGCCCTAGGAGCCTCAACATTCTTGGTGAGATATTTTGGCTCAATTCTAGGCTTGTCCCCTTGTTGGGATATGGTTAATTTGTTGACCTTAATGGAAACCTGCTTGAAAAATATGTCCTTAACATAAACCTAGTTATAATATGACTAATGAAGATGACATGAATATCAGTACAAGTATTACAAATGTGAGAAAGTGTTTTGGTAACCTTGTTACATGTTTCAGTTGAGAAAATATTGAAATTATGAGGTTTCAAAAAATATATGCGACCCCTGTAAAGAAAATTAATGTACATATGCTTGTTATATTATAAAAAGTCACATATATATTCCAAACCATGGAAAACAAGAAACTAGGAGCAGTTACCCTAATTTCCCATAGTATTATGATGACAATATCTAATTGATGTTGTCAAATGAATACAAAAATATTACCAAGTGATTTTCCTCTCGTATTGGCTAGAAAAAATATAAATAAGGATAAGGATATCAAGGATCTACATGTGAAATGTAATGGTTTATTCTTGTATGATATGATTTGCAGCAAGTCTGCACTAGGGAGAAATGAGATGGATGAGACCTAAAAATATGAAGTATATGTTTGATTGATTTTCTTGTTGCAAATGTTTTAAGTGGCTAAAAATTAAAGTTATGGTAGAGCTATGATATGAATATACAATCACTGCAATCTGTAACTTTCAATAGTATGTTCACAGAGATATGGGTTTTTCATGTGTTGTAACATTCCTCGAAGACCTATATATCCAAGTACATACATGCATATGATTCATAGTAATCATGTATATATTCTAAGATATTTTTCCTTTATATTACAATTTGATATGTGTTTCCTATATATTTTTGGATTGATGACGTCTATATTATTTAATGTTCCTTGTCAATAACTTTTTGATCAAAATAGTTTGTTTTTGACATCTTAAATTGAATTGATTTGGTTATGATTTGGTACATTGATAGAGATGGTGATTGAGTATTAAATGCTTCATTATTTTTATACCTATGATTATTTCAAATTTTTTTTAGCACAAAGAGTCACTCCTTGACTGAAAATAAGTAAGCCTTACACATCATAGTTCATCTCGAAGTAAAAGGTTTTGAGTGGTGGGAAGGCTTCTTAAAGAGTATGAAATGATTTTTACTCTTTTAGAATTTCATGCATTTGGAAAGCTATGGAAAGTATAAATTGTATGGATAAATTGGTATTATATGGGATAATATTGTGTCAAATGAAAGGTGACAGATAAATGGTACTCAATTTAATAAAATATTCATATCCTAAATTAGTCACATAGCTACAAGAGTGACCTTTTACACAAACTCTATTTTATGTAAAGGAAACAACATTAAGAAAGTAAAATACATGCATAAATAATTTCATAAATATTTCATGAAACCTTCACTAACATTATCTACTCAACATATATATATGATTTGCAGAAGAATAAACAACAGATAATTAAGTATTATATCCTCTAAAAGTTGTCTTACTCACACTTTACTAGTTGCTGCAAGTCATAAATCAGAAGAATACAAAATTGAGAGAAACAAACCATACATTATATAGTCCTTGAATCACAAAATCCTCCATCATTAAGTGTATAAATCCGTTTTCTTTTATTATGATAAGTCTTCAGGACGACCAAATCCAACCCTGAAATGGTATTTGCAAATGATATTTATATAGACATAGGGGCGAACTCCATCTCTCCTAAAAAGAAGGATCCCCTCTTCCTCAAATTACATAGTATTTTTAGGACACTAAAGGAATATTCTATCACAGTATAACTAACAGGATAGATGTAGATAAGAATAAAGAAGAAAATTTGGAATGTGCTACTGAGTGTGATGACATGCTGCCTTTTTTTTGCTGATTTGTCTCCCCATGACCTTAGTTCTTAAACAACCATGTGTCTTCATTAAATGTGACTTTTAACAACCTAGAAACCACTTATCAACCATAACTTGAAATATCCATTTCGTTATGATTCCTTATCATCCTTGGAATTTCTCAAAAAATCTATTAATAGCTATCATAATTCATTTAAAGTAGATCCCACTAGCACTTCTGGTAAAAAACTTTAATTGCGCAAAAATTGTAACGCTACCGGAATTTCTTCTAACGCTCTTTTTCCTTTTAAAAAATGCACAGAAAGATACCTGAAATTTTTGTGTAGACTTAAACATTCTGAAAATTGAGGTGTTCAAAAATATAACTAGTAGGAAAAAGGGTATCTCACTGAGACATCCTTTAACCTCTCCTCCATATGAGCTGCAACTTTTGCAAGCTTGTCTAAATCTGTTTATCTGTCAACTGTTGATTTTGACCTTGTGGTCCTGGTGGTTGTCTCTTTTAAGATGGTCTGTTAGGTCCTTATATTACTAGTGTAGTCCCTTATTGTTGTTATTGTATCCCCCTTATTTTTTTTGTTATTCCCCTCTAATCCCCATATTGTTATTATTGTTCCCTTACATTATTTTTTTTTGGTTAGCTAGGATTTTTATTGTGACCCCATGGACTCCTGCATATATAGAGGAGTTATTTTCATTTGTATCATCCAAGAAATTTTCATTTATGTAATGTAAAGGAGGTTTCCCCCTCGAAGTGGCTTATTTATAGGGTGTTTATCTCTCTTTTCTTCTATTTTTGGAGCTGGTTTCATAACATTTGGTATCAAAGCTTTGGATTCTAGGTTTTCTCTGCTTCAAATAGGTCATTGTGGAATTTTAGCTATAAATTTGCTTCTACGAGGGTTCAGAAACTAAATAAGAAAAATTCATTTCAAAGAAATCCTGAGGAACTACGTGTAAAAATATCAGATCTTGGTTTGTAATATTTTCTGAGATATGATCTGTGGAAGTTAAGGTTTTTTCAAGCTTCCTAATTTCATCTAAAATAGGTGAACTTGGAAAAATCATCATAACTCTCTCTTTGAGAATTGGATTGGAACTCTATAAATAGTAGCCGAAATTACACAGACTGGAGTTTCTTATCTATCAATTTCAAAGCCTAAGGAGGAAACAATGACACATGGAATTTCGTACAAGTTCTCTCTACTGAACTAGTCCATAATTAGGTCATTGTGGGAGATTGGGAATAAATTTTTCTTGAAGAATCCGAATCAAGTCAGAATTGTGGCATTCGAAACAAGACTCAGAGGGATACTATAGGACAAAATTTCAGATATTGAAGATCTGAAATTGCAGAGATAATTCAATTTCAATATCGAGCTCCTCAAAAGCAAGAAAAAGGTGTGTTTTGTTTTTCAAATTGCATAAGTCTAGTTTGAAAAATTAGTTTCAAGTTATTCCAAGGGAATATTTAATCATAGATATCAGTATTGGGTTCGAAAATGCCCCCTAAAAATAATTCAACACCCATTAATCCCCCATTATAATCTACTATGACTCATGAAGAGGAAGAAGTGAAACATGATATATCAGAATTACATGGGTAAGTGCACCAAATTTCACTCTCGTAAAGAGCATCAAAAAATTAAATGCAAGTTTTGAAGAAAGGCATAGAAGCTAAGATGGATGGTTTGAAGAAATTAATGGAAGCTAAGATGGATGGAATCGAAGCTAAGGTGGATGGCATTGAAGCTAATATGGATGACATCGATGAAAAAATGAAAGACAAAATGGAAGACATGAAGAATGATCTAAAAGCAAACATGGAAGGTTTGAAGGAGGGCTTGACAAATTTGATACAAGAAATGATTCCTAATGGCGAAAATATAGAAGATAAAACTCATGATTAGAACAAATGATTGATGTCTTCACAGGGACTTTAAAGGATAAAATCCAACATGAGGTTTTCCTTTTGGAACCTGATTCATTGGAGAATGAATTCAGGTTGGCAAGAAAAATTCAATATAAAATTATGGCGAAAAGGAAGCCTAACACTGACATCTATAAATATGGAAGTGTTGCTACTCCTAGACTTCCACAACCTACAAGGTTGACACCACAAAAATTGGAAGGAAAAAGAGAAAAGGGGCTTTACTACAGTTGTGATAGAAATAGACCAAACGTCATAAGTGTTCCAAGAAGAAATAATTTTACATAGATTTTGAAGATGATGAAGAAATTGAACAAAAAACTTCAAAAGAAGATGATATACAGTAGGAACCAACCCTAGAGAAAGAAAAAATGAGTCTGACCATATCATGTAATGAATTGGCAGGAATTACCACTCCTCAAACTCTCAATATAGAAGTACATATCAAGAAGAAAAAGGTAATAGTGTTGACTGACTTGGGTAGTACCCATAATTTTATTCATTGTAAGGTAGCGAAGGAATTGAATTTCTTCCTATACCCAGCACTAGAATGTCAAGTGATCGTTGAAAATGGAGGAACTATAAATTATTCTAAAAAATGTTGTAATATCAAGCTAACGATCGGGGAAAATGTATTGAATAGTACAATGCTTTCCATTCCATTGGGAGGTGTTGATATTGTACTAGGAGTACAATGGTTAAAATCTTTGGGGATGATAGCTTTTAATTTTCAAGAAATTTTCTTCAGAAGGAAAGCAAGTTGAATTACAGGGTATCATAGGGAAGCCGAGAAAGATAATAAGCTCTGATGCCATGAAAATGCTTGTAAAGAAATAACAACGAGGTGTAATTGAAAAATTATGATCACTAGAATTTCCCACATCAAAATCATATATTTCTCCAGATCTCCAGAAAGCCTTGGAAAATCACTCCATGGTGTTTGAAAATCCCAAAGGACACCCACCTATTCGTGATCATGATTATGCTATTTATTTGATTCCAGGAAGTGTTCCTCCAAAAATCAGGCCTTATAGATATCCTTATGTCCAAAAGAGTGAAATTGAATGTATGATTGCATAAATGTTAGAGGTTGGTATAATTCAACCGAGTCAAAGTTCTTTCTCTGCTCCAGTAGGGTTGGTTCACAAGAAGGATGGATAATGGCGCATGTGTCCGAATTATAGGGAGCTCAATAATCTCACTATTAAAGATAAATGTCCCATTCCTATGATCAATGAACTATTGGATGAATGCCATGGAGAAATTTATTTTACCAATTTGGATATTTTTTCAGGATATCATCAAATTAGAATGAAGATTGAAGATATTCCGAAAACAATATTTCGAACTCATGAGGTTCATTATGAATTTTTGGTCATGCCTTTTGGAATTACTAATGCACCTTCTACATTTCAAGGGTTGATGAATTCCATTTTCAAAACCTTCCTTAGAAAATTTGTGTTAGTATTTTTTCATGATATACTAATCTACATCAGGTCTTGGAAGGATCATGTTAAACAAGTTGACAGGGTGCTCAAACTATTGGAGGAGAAACAATTATATGCAAAAACCTCCAAATGTTTCTTTGGAGTACAAGAGGTGGAATCTTTGGGTCATATTGTATCTCACGAGGGTGTTAAGGTAGAACCTAACAAAATTAAATCCATTAATGAATGGAAATTCGCCATAACCATAAAGCAGTTGCGAGGATTTCTCGGGTTAACAGGTATTATCACAGGTTTGTTAAGATTATGGGATAATAACAGCACCTCTAACAACATTATTAAAGAAAGATTCATTTTCACGGACTCTTGACGAAACTAAGGCCTTTGAACATCTTAAAGAGGAAAATTTCCTAGCACTTGTCTTAACTAGACCAGACTTTAGGAAAACCTTTATTGTGGAATGTGATGCCTCAATAAATGGAATTGGTTTTGTTTTAATGCAAGAAGGAAGTTCCATTGCTTTTTAAATTCATCCAATCAAAGGAAAGTATTTAAAGAAAGCTATTTATGAGATGGAAATGTTGTAAATATTACATGCACTAAATAAATGGTGACCTTACCTAATGGGAATACAATTCAAGGTAAAAATTGATCATGATAGTCTTAAATACTTTTTGGAACAAATACTATCTTCAAAAGAGAAGCAAAAATGGGTCACAAATATGTTGGGTTATGAATTTGAATTCATCTACAAAAAAGAGAAGCTAAATGTTGTTGCGGATGCACTCTCAAGAAAGGATGAAGAGGTGGAAGAATTTCTTTGTGCCATTTATTTTATGAAACCAGATTGGATAAAAAAAGCAAGTGATGAATCGAAAAATGATGAAGAAGTGTGGAGACTCATTCAAAAGTTGCAGTAAGATCATAGCACATCTGATACATTTAGTTGGAAAAATGATTCCTTATGGTACACAGATCACTTATATCTTTGTAATAATTCACAACAAAAACAAAATATTCTTTTGGAGTTTCACAATTCTCCCTTAGGAGGACATAGGATTTAAAAAAAAATACCATAGGGTGAAGAAATATTTTTTTTGGGATGGCCTTAAATCTGATATTCAAAAGTTTGTGGTGGAATGTTTGGTTTGCTGGCAAAATAAATTTGAGACAATGAAGAACCCCGGTCTTCTACAACCTTTATCCATTTCAAGACAACATTGAGAGGATATTTCAATGGATTCTATCACAGGTTTACCTAAGTCCAAAGGAAAAAGTGTCATCATGGTGGTAGCTGATAGACTTACCAAGTATGCACACCTTTGTGCATTATCTCATCCATTTAAAGCAAGCATAGTTGCTACTGCATTTATGGAAACAATTCAAAAGCTACATGGAAACCCAAAGATTTGTGTAAGCGACAGAGATCCCATTTTTACTGGAAATTTATGGAGGAAATTATTTTCTTGTTTGGGTACTCAACTAGCTCATTGCTCATCTTATCATCCTCAATCGGATGGGAAAACTGAGATAGTGAAAAAATGTTTGGAAGGATATCTTCTTTGTTTTGTATCTAATTAAAAAACAAAATGGGTCAAGTGGTTACCTCTGGCTGAATGGTGGTATAACACTTCCTTCCATACTGCAGCAAAATTGACCCCATTATGGCACTTTATGGATATCATCCACTATCCATCACATCATCTTCAAGAGAAAACAATAAGGTTCAAGTATTGGAAGATCACATCGAACATCACCAAAAAGTTCTCCAACTCTTAAAAGATAACCTAAATTTGGCACAAAATTGAATGAAACAACAGGAAGATAAACATTATAGCTAGAGAAGTTTTGATGTAAGAGATTGGGTATTTTTACAACTACAACCATGTAAACAAATGTCCCTCAAGCAAGCTTAGAAGGATAATAAATTATAGAAAAATTAATATGGTCCTTACAAGGTGTTGCAAAAGATTGGTACTATGGCATACAAATTGGAGCTTCCTACCTCTTCTCGAGTTCATCTAGTTTTCCATGTTTCATGCTAAAATAAGGTTATAGGTGAAAAAATTCTAGTTCAAACAATATTTCCAGAACTTAACGAGGAAGGAAAAATCATATTGTAGCCTGAAGCAAGCACGGAAACAAGAACTCCATAGATACAAAATCGATGAATTTCATAGTATCGTATCAAGTGGAAGGACTTACCCACTGAATATTCTACATGGAAGGATGATAAATTTATATAGAAGCATCCAAATCTAGTCAAGTGTTGAGGACAACACTTTTTTGAAGGAGAGAGGCATGTTACATCCCTATATTATTAGTGTAGTCCCTTATTGTTGGTAGTGTAGCCCCCTTATTGTTATTTTTGTACCCATATAACTCCCATATTGTTATTAATGTGCCCTTACATTATTATTGTTAGGTCGGCTATGATTATATTGTGACCCCATTGAATACTATATATAGAAAGGTCATTTTTTCATTTGTATGATCAAAGAATTGTTCATTTATGTATTGTAAAGGAGGTTTCCCCCTTGAAGTGGCTTATTTCTAAGGCATCGATCTCTCTTTTCTTCTATTTTTGGAGATGGTTTCATAACATGGTCTTTTTCTCTTCTAAACTCTTCTGGATTTTTCTTCTTTTTGAGGATCCTATTTTCTAATCTTAAGGAGATTTACCCTTATCTTTCTTTTTGGACCCACTAGACTCTCTAGTTGAAGGAGTTACAGTCTGTAACCCTTCAAATTCCCTCTCTACATCTATGAATTCTCTCAAAAACCTTGGATTATGTAGGGCTTTAGATTTTAGCCTAAATTTTTTTTTATCTCTTGTATATATTTTCCTACTAACAACAACTTCTTCTGCAAATTTTTTTCTTCTCTTTCTACTAATGTCACACCCTACATATTTTAGGAGATCCTCATCTGAGTTGGTGGGATGATATTCCTTCCGAGTCTTTTGCTGAATGTCTGATTCTAAAACTTCTGGTAGCACCTTTTCTTTATTTTATGTAGCTACATACTTTCCTCTCTCTGCTCTACTATAAACCTTGGGAAAGGGAGAAATAGGAGGCACCATCTTCATTTATTTGGGTTTTCTGGTCGATGAACCTTCTCCTTTCTCCAACTTCTTTTAAACCTTGGTTGAAGGAGCCTTTTCCTTTCTTCATTTAGCTTTTTTGTGGATGTTTTCCTTTTTAGATTTTCTCTTAGTCCTCTTACCAACTGATGAAGCTTTTGGCCTCTGAATTTTCCCTTTCTGCTTGGAAGGTTGAGGATTTTGTTGTGAATCTGGATATAGTTGAGCAGGAATATCTTGTGTAGGTGTAGGTTGGCCTGCCCTGTAAAACAGAAAGTGCTTCCATGACTAGTTTCTTTTCTCGAGTTCTTCAACAACCAATATTTTGATAAGAGCCTGATGATATAATCTATACTCTGATGTAGATGCATGGTTTTGTATCATATATGACATCTTATTCAATATATTTAATATAAATAATGGTAGTTTTAAGGTCTTCATACCTGCAACGTGAAACAAAAACCTCATGGGATAAAGAAAAACAACAGTATACCTCCTCTCACAAGTAAGCTAAACCTTAATGAGCTTCATAGTTTCAGCCCATTCACTCTTGAGATAATTGATAGGAATTACCTTAGCCTAGTTAGGGTATTTGTGTTAATATTTGATAAAATTGTTGAGGTCTCCTCCAGTGATGACTTGGACTTTGAACCGTTTTTATCCTTCCTAGGGAAGGTGGAAAGCTTCATCAATAGACTCTACTGATACTTGCAATTTGAGGCCATAGACATTTTATTCTTGTCCATTAAAAGAGAGTGAAATTTCCTTAGCTACTCCTAAATGAGAGCTTCCTAGTCTTGAACGCAATGGATAGCACCCTACCTGAACAAAGAACGTCCTCACATTCGATTTAGCATTGACTAGATAGGCCTCCTTGGGGTTCAATGCATTTTTTTTTCCTCCTTTCTTAGTCATCTTCAGAAATAAATAAGGTTGTCCGCTATAATTTGACAGGTGTCCATATTATGGGATCTCACCTAGCACATGTTGTTGTATCTTGAATGAAAACTGTCTGAAATCTGGGTCTCCTTCCTCAAGCTGCTCACTAGAGCTTTTGATTCACCAACAGTTAAAAAAAAAAAAAATGGTTTTCCCTTTCTTTTGGAGGTTTAAAAAGATAAGTTGGTTAACATTTCCATGCATGAGATTTTCATGTTGGGAAATATCTTGGACCGTAAAACACACCTTGTGGTAGTCATGATTAACTTCAGTCAATTGTTGTGTTTCAGATAATCTGCTATAGGTGGCTAGAGCTAAACGAAGCTGGAGCTGGCAGTCACCTCCATCGTATCCTTATGACAGGCCTAAAATTTCAGAATCATTCATGCCTGATCAAACCAAATGGTCATCACATTAAAATTGTAGATCCACTATCTACCTTGACACTTAATATGTACCTTGACATATGGATATAATGACTCAACTCGGAGATAGGACCAACAATTCTTGGCTTTTATTAACTACGGATTGACACCTATGTTTCTCCATGTATAACCATGACTCAATTAAATATCACTCAACACAAACCTTTCCTATCACCTAACATAACTCATGATAAAAAATTTAAAACTTAGTTGATAACGAGAACACGTGGCTAACACAAAATTGGATGCAATTTTTTATTTTTTTTAAAATAGGGAAGGTTACCGAAATTTCTGGTAGCATCGGGTAAACGAAAAATAGGGATAAAATAGAATTAAAATGGACTGTCTAATAGGGCTAAAGGAGATGCTAGCATAACTTACGGTAGTGTTCTAATTTTTTTTTGAATTTACAATTTTTTATCCTAAAAGAAAAAAATTTGAAACACACCCATGACTAAGCATAGAACTGTGCTAACATTGGCTACAAAGGGGATAAAGATCTCCCTACGAGGCTCTAAGAATATTTTTCAGTTACAGTGCCTTGTCATTGGGCTATGGAGTCTTATTATGAAATAAAATGGTATTTATAGTAAATTTAGGCCACCAACAGCCTTAGTAAAAGATTTTTTTAAGGAAGCACCCATTAAATGGGCCTCTAACAAGTTATGTTCCATCAAGATGTTGCAAATTAGAAGTATTTTTCTGCAAAATATTGGATATTCTGAAAGGTCCATGCAATAAAGCATCAAATTTGGACTGCTTACAGAGGTGTTCATGCTCTGCATCCCATTTCAACACCAAATCCCTAATATGAAAACATTCCTTTTTAGTCCCTTTATCAAAAACTTGCTTTACAACTTACTGATATTTTCTTACCATATCAGAGTGTTGTTCTCACTTTTTTTGCACTTATATGATCTGATAAATTCTTTTGGTCATGTCATTTGGCTTAGTTTCATGATCTTGCAGAAATTTAGCTACATGAATGGCTAATTGGACTATAAAAACAACCTTAGTTCCATAAACCATTTGAAAGGGTGATGTATTAATATATTTTATGATTGTCACCCTATCAGCCCATAAAGAGAATTCCAGTTTCGAGTCCCAAGCTTTCTTATTTTTCTCCAATAGCTTGGTGATGATTCTTACCAAAATTTTGTTAGATGATTCTGCTAAATTATTCCCTTCTGGATAGTAAGATGTAGAGTGAGTAAGCAGAATACCATAATATTCACAGAAATTTACCAATGTAGTAGCTTTAAAAGTTGTTTCATTATTTTCTACTATCCTTGATGGACATACAAATCTCGTTATGATTCCCTCCATAAAGTTAATGATAACTTTATGAGTATCATTCCTAGTAGGTATTGCTTCAATCCACTTGGTGAAGTAATCAGTTGCAACAAGAATACAATGATGTTGTCAACTTGAAGGTGGATGAATTTACCCATTGAAATCCAATCCCCATTGCTGGAAAGGTGAAAAAACAATTATGGACATGAGAGGCAAATAATTCAAATGTTTTTTATCAATGAACTTCTGACAATTTTCACATGCTCTCACCTCAGAACATATATCAGAAAATAAACTAGGCACAAAATAGCTAGCTCTTAGTATTTTGTATGCAATAGTTCTCTAATAGTGACAACCTCCACACACACTACTATGCATATCAAGCATAACTTTCTTAGACTCATGTGGGTCAATGCACCTCAAAAAAACTCTCATAGGATCTTTCCAATATAAACAATTATCCTTGATGTGAAATTTAATAATTCTCAACTTCAAATATATCACTCTGATTTTATCAAAATTTGGAGGAGGTTTAAAATGTTGTAGAAAATAAATGACATCCTTATACTAGATGCACCAAAAAATATTTACAATCACTTCCATGATGTCAATAGGTTCTAAAATTTTCCCTTCTAGATTGTCATGCATGAAATTCAAGCCCAAACTCTACCATTTTCTTCAGCTAGTAGTTTGGATATTCCCTGACCTTTGATTAGTTTGGTAGGATTTATCTCTAAATCAAATTCAAGAACTTTAGTCACCCACTTACCTCTTTTTCCATCAAGATCAGGCTAAACTAATATTTATATAAAAACAAATGAAGGTACCCTAGGCAATAATTTGAGCATGTAGAATATAAGGAGTTGTCTACGGAGGCAGAGGAATTGCTCAGATGACCAAAATTGGCTAGAATCCAGGAAAATATTTTTCAATAAATCTTGTAGTAGTAGTGTTTGTATCATGTTTTTTATAGTGGAAATGGATTCATCACCATCAAAAACCTCTAGGACTCCCTAATATTGAAGTTTGATAGCTATAACCTGGATTTACAAAATTCCCTACTAGATTTTCTTAAAATATTACCGAAATTTCCATGATTTTTCAGGGGAAAAAAGTAGTCTAGTTAGGCTACGGCGAATATAAACTCTAAAAGCCTTCATAGATTTAACTAATGCATAAGAATTCTTTTCCAACATTTCACACTTCAATTCTCCATCTCTAACAGCTCTGCTGAAAAATGCCATGGGAGCTTCCTTATTTTCTGAATATTTTTGTAATAAAACAACAAAAATAGTATCTTGAGAGGCAAATGAGAAGATAATGAAAGGATCTGAGTATTCAGGCTTACCAAATTAGGTGGTTCAATGACAACTTTTTTGATTAGCTCAAATGAAATTTCTAGCTTCAAATGTCCACTTGACTTTTTTGTCCTTCTTTAGCATGAAAGTAATATGATTCACCCACTTCAAAAAAATTGGTAATGAATCTTCTTAAAAAAATGATCTTACCAAGGAAAGATTGAACCTCTTTCTTGGATCTTGGAAGTGTTAAGTCCTTAATTGGAATCACTATTTTGGGATCTTTAGAAACTATGTGACCCAACATCTTAACTTATTTAAGAGTGAAATGAGACTTCATTAGATTCAATGATATACCATATTTTATGAATTTAACAAATAAATGTCTCATGTGCTAAAGGTGCTTCTGATCTGAAGTTGAAAAATCAATAATATCATCCAAATAGATGACCAAGAATTTATCTTCATCTCCAATGAATGCAAAGTCCATATCATGCTGGAAAGTAGCTCTGACATTCATAAGCCCAAATGACATCTTTTCATACATGAACGTTCCCAAAGTAGTACTAAATGTTGTCTTCTCTTGGTCTTCTATCCAAACAAATACTTGATTATACCCAGAGAACCCATCTAACATGGAAATTTTGTCTGACCTGGTTACCTTTTGAAGAATATGCTCCATTTTTGGCAATGGATAATCATCTTTCATGGATCATTTGTTAACATTCCTGAAATATAGAAATAATATAACTTCACTACTATTTTTTCTAACTTGAACTAGATTAACAACTCAATCTGAGTATCTCAATGGAATGATGATTTTAGCATCCAAAAGTTTCTTCACTTCCTTCTTCATGAATAGTAACAATAGTGGATTGATTTGTCTTATTTTTTTTTGGAATGGCTTAGTACCATCTTTCAATGTTATCCTATGCTAAATGATAGTTGTATCATATCTCTTAAGATCCTCATATTTCCAGGCAAAAACGTCAAAAAATTCACAAAACAACTTGTGGTATTCAATCTTTCTTTTTTCTGATAAAGCTTTTGACAACTTAACATACCTTGGCTCTATTTTTGTGCCCAAATTGTAATATTCCAATTCTGCATCTTTTTCAGCTAATTGTTCTTTGACTGAAACATTATTGTGATAAAAAATATTCTCAAGTTGGATTAACCACTTTGGAATATGACTGGAAGGGAGTTGTATGGTAGGCTGATCAACAATCTGTTTTTTCATATTTTTGGTATCTTGATATTCAGCATTATCCTTCATGAGATCTTCATCCTGATCAATGTTTAGGACACAAAATTCTTCAACAAATTCAATGAATCCTCTAATCTCTTATTCATCCTCAAAAACATTCCAATGTTTAATACTATCAGGAATCCTAGGTCTAAACCTAACTTTCATTTCATATTTCAACTTTATAGGTATTGGAATCTTGAATGAGCTTGTTGAAATAGAAAGTGAATCAGCCAAAATATTAATTTATCTTGGAGCAAAATAAGTTTTAAAGGCCAGGAATGAGTCTTATATAATGCTCCATACTACATTATGGTAATCTCTGAGTCTGGGTTGCTTAGTTTGATCAACATTATGATTTGCTGAATAATAAGTTAAACATCTCCAAAAACATATATTTCTAAAATATTATTAGCTCTAGCCATTTTTAGACCAATTAAATGAGCTTCATATTCAACCACATTATTAGTTTCTTCAAATTAAATTTTTAAAGAAAAAGTGGAGATCTCTTTCAAAGGGGTGATGATAACTATTCTTGTACCAACTCCTTCTCTAGAACATGAGTCATCAAAATAAATTTTCCACATCTAAGAACCCTCATGACTGATTTGATTTTTAGCAGGCTTCAAAATCTGAAAAATTTCTATAGGCATGGCAGAATTATCCATATGTAAAATTCTTGTACCCACATCAGTTGTTCTAGCATAAATTGGATGATTAGTGGGGTCTTTTTGTGACTAATGATATATGCTAACTGAGATTCTCTATAAAGTATTTTTTCTTCTCCTCAAAAAGAGGAACAGTAGCATAAGTGAAATCCATTTGCAAATTTTCTCCCAACCTTCTAATCCATGACCTAGAAAGTAACATCCCAAATCTAGGAGGAATGTAAACTACCACAATATCGATCACCATCCCTCTCACAGGTAACTGAAAAAGGCTTACTGCAAGGTCTCTGATGACACCAAGGAATTGGACTTTCCAGGAATCAAATGAGTAAAGATCTCGGTACTCTCTAGTTACTTCAAGAAATAGTTCATCCATGACTACCTTCCGCATTAAATTATGTGAGGCTCTAGAGTCCATTACCCAATTATGCAAGATTTATCATGAATATTCATAGATAGATAGAAGGCAGGAGTAGATTCATCTCTTTCTTCTACCAATGGACCTAAAATAATAGTGGGCTTTCCATCTTAAAGGTTAAAAAAATCAGAGGCTACATTGGTAGGTGGAGGCTAAAGAGCTTTCATAAAATTCTTTTCGAAATCATAATTTTTCATGAGTTGTACAAGAGGAACATGAATCTTAATATTTTTTATTCCATTCTCAAAATTAAAAACATGGGGCATCTTGTGAGAAATTTTTACCGCAAGTGAAGGAGGGTTAGCTGCTACTGAAATTTTCGGTATGCTTGGTTTATCCACTTGATTTTTTGCTAGCATTTTAACTGCAGTATTATTCTTCTTTGTTTGTGAAACATGCTTGGCATTATCATCAATATTATTTGATTTGAGATTTTATCTACTTTGATGATCAGCTTCAATCATGGAATGATTAGAACTCACTTCATTATTATGAGTATATGACATGAAGTATTCATACTCTACTTGTGTAAGATGAATCATCCCTTCTTTATCTCTTAGAGAATTGATATCAACACCTTTCTCCAAACCTTCGACTTCCTCTTCATTTTCAAATATAGAATTCTACAAAGGGGGATGCACTTTTTGATCATCAACATCTCTTATTTCTCTCTGAAAATTTTGAGGAGCATTAGTTCTTCTAAACTACTTCCTATTAGGCTGATCAAATGAAACGTTTCCAGTAATAGCTAGTCTTACTTCCATATTGAGCTTGGAAATCTCAGTGGTTAATGACTTGACCATCTTGGTCAACTAATCTAGCGTAGCATCTATTTTGGAAGTTCCTGAAGATGAAACTTCAACTTTTTTCTTCCTTTTTTCTCTGTCAATTCTTCCTTTGAGCCTATCAGCTGCTCATACATTAGATTCTAGCTCCAGTGTATTGTCCTGCATTTTTATTAATTTTGTAGATCTTATTTCTCTCAATAATAAACAAAAAATAGGATCAAAGGCACCAGTATAAGTGATTTTGGTTGAATCTTCGGTAAGCTTGTTTTCAGTAGGTATTTTTCTATACATCTTATTGAATCTATTAGAAAAATCAAAAAATAATTCTTCTTCTTTTCTTTGTATTTCACCAAATTTATTGATATAATACATAAAATATTTCTTATAACCCCATTTCCTTAAAAATGTATCATCTAGGGTGTTATGAAACCATCTCCAAAAATAGAAGAAAAGAGAGATCAACGCCTTAGAAATATTCCACTTCGAGGGGGAAACCTCCTTTACATTACATAAATGAACAATTCTTGGATGATTCAAATGAAAAAACCTCCTTTCTATATATTGGAGTCCATGGGGTCACCATATAATCCTGTTGGACCTAACAATAATATTTCAAGGGCATAATAATAACAATAGTGCGGTTTTAGGGAGCACACTAATAACAATATGGGGACTACAGGGGTACAAAAATAAAACTAAGGGGGCTAAAATAACAACAATAAGGGACTACACTAGTAATAAAGGGACCTAACATGCCCCTCTTCTTCAAAGAAGTGTTTTCCTCAATGCTTGATAATTTATTAACGATTATGTATAAAATTCTCATCCTCCCATGTGGAATATTCAACGGGTAAGTTCTTCTAATTCCTGAGATACTCTGAAATTGATTGATTTCCTAGTTTTCAATTTCATGTTTTTGTGACTTCTTTATAAATTCTTTTGCTGTGATGTTGATCTTCTAGTTGTTTCATTCGATTCTACACCAAGGTTAGGTTATCCTTTGAGAGTTGGAGAACTTGTTTTTGATGCTTGATGATGCAGTGAATATTGCACAATTCAGAAGGTGCACAAAAGAATAGATTTCGTAAATTCTTTTTAATACCAAATGTCGATTTGCATAGTCTTCAAATAAAGCACGATTCAAAATTTAATATACATCTCAAATTATTCCAACAATATCTTTAAATCAAGCCCATATGATTTCTATCTACGAATTCTTCCACCAAATTAGAGCAACATCTTTTTTTTTCTTTATACCACATTTACAAATTGTCCCTAATTCCTATTCCATATTACATTCATGGGTTTTAGGTCTGGACGCTGTCATCAAACCTGAAGGCTTGCAGTATCGATTAAACGCTATGTGATTACATGTGTATGTCGAATCATGTAGCAGCCAGAAGAGGCTTGGGTGTGAAATGATTTGGGACTGTTTGTATCCAATGTCGATTTGTGAAATCCACCACCTATCCCACAATGAATTCACTTTCAGTTCTCGACATTCACATTTAGATTTGCACAATTTTTCTTGCCACTTCACATGACAATCCAAAATTTAACCGTGCGATGCGTTGAATACATTTTTTTCCCTCTTGGCTCTCACCATTCTTCACACTGGCACACTATCCCTCTCTACATTTTTTTCCTCTATCCTATTCCACCCTCTATCTATATTCTCCATCCTCATATGAAGTTCATACTTATACATAGTTGTGGATTAATTTTAATCCATGATTTCCTCCACAAATGACTCAACCAAATCCTAAAATAGTTTATCCCCCCTTTGACTCAACTAATTTCTATTTAAGGAGTTCATAATCCCTAAGATATCTATAAAACCTAACACCACTCATATTCTCAAATATAAGAGAATATTTACAATAAACCTGACACTCATATTCTCCTCTTAATTTATTTAAAATGTACATAATTTATAAAATAATTAAAGAAACATCACCTCCTAAATCACCTAAATAAATAATGACATTTGAGCAAGATGCTCCTGCATCAAACTCCCCATGTAGAAAAGTTTCCATAGACTCATGTCTATGAGGTTGGTCACTTTTCTGTAATAATGCGATAGCCACAAAAGTCTCAATGAATTTCTACCTCCAGGATTCTAAACTTTGTTTTGCCACTGGTCGTTTAAAGTATCAACTCCATTTTGTAATTTTGCATAAAATTCCCAAAATAGTATTTTCAGAACACTATTGAATGTAACTCTGGGTTTTCCATACCACACCATTTTTATTTCTAGAAATACAAACTTGTGTAGAAACCCTGATATCCATTCTTTTGGTCTCCAGACTTTGAAATAATCTCAAACTAGCTTTACATTAGCATTCATAGGTTTATCAGCTGACTCGGTAGTCTTGAATTTAATAAGAGCTAAATCAGAAAGCTCACCATCACCAACATCACTCACTCTATCAACCAGATTCCATCGGTCTTTACAAAAATTACTTCTGCCAATTCCTTGGAGTAATTCCTCTTTGTCAATTACATCAATACGATTGATGTTTTCTATAGTGTCTTCTCCTCTTTCCGTTATAATTTCTTTGGTTTTATCTTCTTTGGCCTCTAGATCTTTATCTGATGGTTCCTTCTCCAACTGCGCTAAACACTCAACTTTCTGTAATGAATAATAATCAAGAACTTTTTCTTGATCACAATTATAGTCATTGACTGCCCCTATAGTAACAAATTTCTCATCTGGTGTTGTACCTGCATTCATCAACGAATTATTATTTTTAAAAATACAAGGCATTTCGGCCACTTTTGATGCTTCAAGCACCAATATCCCATCATAGACATTCTGGATTTTAGTATATCCTCTTTGCTGTGACTCTAATCCTTTGAGTATCTCCTTGTTTAGCAAATCAATATTAATTTTTTCAAGTTCTCTGAACTCGTTCATCAGCTTGCCATTCCACTTCTATTGTAATAGCTTCCATTTAGCCTATTTATTTGTTCTCCATCTGTATCTCCGGTCTTCATTTGTATTTCTTTGTAGCCACTCTGTTAATATATCCATTTCTACTCTCATTACTACCAGACTAATCTCATGCTCTTCATTATGCTGCCAATTTCTATACTCCCAAAATCTAATGCCTTTTTCAAATTTACTTTCCTGTTGTTGATCATCTCTTTTAAATTGCTGGTTGCTTTCATCTTTATCCTGTTGGATTAATACTTTTGTTTCCTTTATGTCTCTAAGGACATAAATTTCTTGTTGCTCCTGATCTTTCATCTTATCTTCAAATCATTTCTGTTCAATTCCTCTGATTTCATCATCATATTTATTAATGTTGTCTTCTATACCTATAGCCACTAATTAAAGAGTCAAAGCATTCACTTAACTCTATAAACATTAGAGTCATTTCATCCTTATCATGCATTGTAACTGCAATCTCTTCTTTATCAGGTTTTGCAAGCTTCATTTCTCCTTCAAGTTCCTTGAACCATATTTCGAAGAACGCTATTTCCATGTGAAATATTTCCAGCATTTCATCACAACCTTCATTCCCAATTTTATTCTTCTTCTGGCAATCCTCCTGAGTTATCCTGTTTTCTATATCATCACATTACAAAATTATTTCATCAATTTCATTAAAAAAATTAAGTTTTTTACCTACTTGGAATATCACTACAACATTTTCATTATGCTTCTGCTCCATAACATCTTCAACTGGATGTCTTACACCAAATAGAAATTCATCTATGAATTCTTCTATTGAAATAAATCAATACCTTCCTCCTCTAAAAGGAATTCTCCATCATACTTCACCTCAAGATCTTTATTCATCTTTTTGATAGTTTCACTAGACTGTCCATCATCTTCTGCACATCCTGCAAACACACACAAACTATGATATTTAAAAATACAAGGCTTCATAGCCTTAGCTGCTTCCCTTGTCAACATATCTTCAAATTGTTCTAAACTATTCCAATAGTCCATGAGATCTTTCTCATTATCCTCTTCACCTAGAATTTCACCTTGTTCTGGTCCACAAATGGAAACTTCCATTTCCAACTCAGCTTCTCTGAGTTCTTCACATCTCAATTGCTCACTCATCATCTGCTCGAGCTTTCTCAGCTCTTCTATTAACTGCATATTTACCTACTAATTCCTCTTTTCTTGTAGTCTCTACCATTTCACTTTCTTCCTCATGGTCCAACCATGTCTCTGGTCTTTCTTATTTCTCTACAACAATTCCATCAATAACTCAAGGTGAACTTCTATCTCAACCTTCTCCCTCTCATCTTCTTCATTAGTCAACTGCTTCCATATACCATTTTCCTTAGCAAATTACTTTTTCTTTCTTCCGTTGTGGTCTTTCTCAGAACCTCTGAAATGACTATCAACAGTCATTTTTTCCTCCTTTGTGAACTTCATCTATTCACTTATGGATTTCATTCAATCCCCTTTTCAGCAAGACTTCATACTTGCCATCCAATAATGCAAGGTCTCTTCTTGCGCTTGAACTCTTGGTATCTTTTGACTCTCTATCTTGGAATCATATTCTAGGAAACTCTCTTGCTCCTCTTTGCTGCAAACAACAACTAAAGTATTTCTTGCATTACAATGGCCAAACTCTTTGGGTGTTAGGCTCTGCCGATCATCCACCCAATTACATTCAAACCTTTGACTTGGTTTAAGGCTCTTTGACTCCAGACCTGACATCAACTCTTCATTAAGAAATTCTCACTTGTGCAAGGACTTTATTTGTCTTGACAACTCACTTGATTGACCAATTTCTTCAATTTTGAAAAAAATATTCTCAAAAAAAATAATTGACCTCAACATAATGTTCTAGACTCCTTTTACTTCATGATATAAAAATCATTACTTCAACTTTAACACTAGTACATTAATTATCCCACTTCTTATACCATAAAAATCCATCTTAAATAATTTAATGAGCACTTAATCTCTCTCCTCCAAAAGTTATACTTTATGATATACATCCCATATAAAAGTAAGATCTTAAATATATGTTGTGTGAAACTAATTATAAGTCACTTCAAAACAAAGCACCTTTTCCACATAAGCAAAATCACCCATCTACCTTTTCAACCTTCTCATTCACTTTTTAATGGATTTTATCTATTTTTTAAGGACCGTTCGCAGTGTCCACCTCCACAATCAAGTTTATGCTCATGCTTGACAGCAAATTGATGAATGAGTGTCTTATCCTTGTTGTTACGCTCTAGAAAATCAACCAAAATGGCAAAGGAACGTGCATTTGGATGAGTTTGAATCCCTTTATCATTGGGGTAGAAACTATTCATCATGTTAACCTGTGGATAGAACAAACTCCATGGAACATTCCACATCCATATTCAAACACAATTTAATTCTCACCTTTCTGATGCAATTTACTTTTTCCTAAGTCATATATTCTCAGCACCATGGGTTATCTTCAATATAAACATGGTAATGAGTAGAATTATTTCAATGGAATATTTATATAGAATAAACGAATCAACACTACTGATTTTTTCCCTATGTTGTCTCAACATGCGTGGATATTCTCACGCTAACATGAATAAAAAACTCACCACAACCACTGTCGGTCCAATATCACTGCCTTTATTGTTGATGATGCTTCCTCTATGATTGGGTTCACCACTTTCTCTACAGATCACAATGCTCATAGTTTGTAAGAATGTGACAAATCCTTGTGCCTGACGCTTCGAAAATTCAGCTCCTTAAAAATATTCACGCTTCTCCAAACAGAAAGAAACGTATGCAAGCACACAAATGGTTTATTGGTAAACACACCACCGCACCTGGGATATTAATAAAATCAATGCTTCATATAAATTTTCCAGCAATGATTTGTACAATAACATCTTCAAGCAAAAACTAAAGGCACAATCGCACTCATCTCTCATCTGCGGCTACACGAATTAGATATTTGGGCTTTGATACCAAAAATGGATGTAGTGAATACTGCACAATTCAAAAGGTGGACGAAAGAATAGAGTTCACAAATTATTTTTAATACCAAATGTTGATTTTCATAGTCTTAAAATAAACCACCATTCAAAATTTAATATACATCTCAGATTATTCCAGCACTATCTTTAAATCAAGCCCATATGATTTCTCTCTACGAATTCTTCCACCAAAACGAAGCACTATATTTTTTTTTCTTTAACCACATTTGCAAATTGTCCCTTCTTCCTATTCCATATTACATTCGTGGGTTTCATGTGTGGACGTTGTCATCAAATCTAAAGCTATGCACTGTCAATTAAACATAATGTGATTACATGTGTATGCCGGATCATGTCGCAGCTAGACAGGGTTTGGGTGCGAAATGATTTGGGACTGTTTGCATCTAATGTTGATTTGTGAAATCCATCACCTATCCCACGATGGCTCTAATTTCATTTCTTGGCATTCACATTCAAATCTGCACAATTTTTCTTGCCACTTCACATGACAATCCAAAATTTAACTTTGTAATGCATTGAATACATTTGTTGCCCTCTTGGCTTTCACCATTCTTCACACTGGCACACTATCCCTCTCTAAGTTTTTATCCTCTATCCTATTACACCCTCTATATATATTCTCCATCCTCATACGAAGCTCATATCTATACATTGTTGTGGATTAATTTGAATCAATGATTTCCTCCACAAATGACTTAACCAAATCCTAAAATATCTTATCCCTCCTTTGACTCAACTAATTTCTATTTAAGGAGTTCATAATCCTTAAGATATCTATACAACCCAACACCACTCATATTCTCAAATATAAGAGAATATTTAAAATGAACCACAAACTCAAATTTTCTTCTTAATTTATTTAAAATGTACATAATTTATAAAATAATTAAAAAAAACATTACCCCCTAAATCACCCAAAGAAATAATGACATTTGAGCAGGATGCTCTTGCATCACTTGATGTGATCTTCCACTACTTTATCATCCATATTATCTTTCATTGTATCCTTTAAACAATCCAACTTAGCCTTCATTTCATCTTTTAAACCTATGTCATCTTTGATTTTTCTTTGTAAGATCGAAATTTGTTGCACTTGGTACCGTAATTTTGATATATCCTAATGAAATGATTCCTCTTCATGAATTATAGTAGATCTTTCTGAGGTCTTAATGGGTGTAAAATTATTTTTGGGAGGAATAATATAGCTAAATACTGATATCTATGCTTCAATATGCCCTTGCAATCACTTCAAACTAATTTTTCAAACAAATGTTATGCAAACTTGTTTAAAAAATACACACCATTTTCTTGGTTTTTAGGAGGTCTGTATTGAATCTAGTTTATCTCTATTATTTTGGATCTTTTAGATGTGAATTTATATTCTCTATTATCAATCTGAGTCCTCTTTCCAATGCCACTGGTCAAACCTGATTTGGATTCTTCAAGACAAAGCTATTCCCAATATCCCACAATGACCTAATTATGGATTGGTTCAGTAGAGCAAACTTGTACGATGTGCCACATGCCATTTGTTCCTCATTTGTCTCTAAATTTGATACATAGGAAACTAAATTTCATGTAATTTCAGCCTCTTTTTACAAAATTCTAATCCGATGCTCAGAGAGAGAGAGAGTTATGATGATTTTCTCAAGGTCACCTCTTTGAGATGCAATTCAAGAGTCTGCAAAAATTCTAACTTCCATAGATCATATCTTCGAAAATATCGCGAACCAAGATCTACAACTTTTCCACGATGTTCAAAAGTGTTTCTTTGTAAATGGGTTTTTTTTTCAGCTTCTGAATCTTCACAAAAAAACTTGATAGAAAAAATTCCACGATGACCTTTTTGGAGCAGCGAAACCCTAAAATCCAAAGCTCTCATACCAAATGTTATGAAACTAGCTCCAAAAGTAGAAGAAAAGAGAGATCAACACCTTATAGATAAGCCACTTCGAGGGGGAAACCTCCTTTACATTATATCAATGAACAATTCTTGGATGATTCAAATGACAAAACCTCCTCTCTATATATAGGAGTCCATGGGGTCAAAATATAATCCTAGCTGACCTAACAATAATAATGTAAGGGTATAGCAATAACAATAGTGGGGTTTTATGGGGCACAATAATAACAATATGGGGACTACAAGGGTACAACAATAACAATAAGGGGGCTGCACTAACAATAATAAGGGACTACACCGGTAATATATCGACGTAACATAGGGTTTCAATTCCGGTGATGCTACCAACTGTTAAATATTTGAACCATTTCCTAACATCACCCTCAAGGCTATGAACAAAAAATCTCTTCCAAACATCTTCATGCTCAATATTCAAATTGTCAGCATAGGCATAAAAATCAGCAAGGTGTTCTTTAGTTGTTACCTCTCCCTCACCACTAAATTTAGGCATATACTTGAGATAATCTCTTGTAGGTAATGAATTCATAGTTTGAGGTAAAACCAAACGGGCATACCTAGGAGCAACAATTGCATCCATTCGGTTAGGGAGCGAGTTTTGACCTACCATGGTATGAGTTGTTGGGATTTTTTGAACAACAATTGGTGTATTTTGAACAACAAATGATGAAACACCAACACTTGATGTAGAGACTATTTGTTGGCTGGAAAACAAGGGAGGTACGAAATTTTCTGCAAAATCAGGGGATAGAGTTTGCAACACTTCTTTAGGGATAACCTTCGAGAAAACAGTAGCAGAGGCCACAAATTTTTTTTTTTTTTTTTATTGATTAGCTTCTCATAGTCAAGGATTGATATTCCAAAAGGGGAGTATGGGTTAGCCCTGGTTCTTGTCCATTTCGGACCTAGAACTTCAACAATGGAGTTGCGAGGTGTAAAGTCTAAAAGGATAGCTGGAACTGTACATCTCAAAAATAGAATTATACCTTTATCATTCACCCAGGGATAAACTTCAATTCACCTCCCTGGAAACAACACCAAATATGTTAGCACAAGGAGTCATTCCTTGACTGAAAAGGAGTAATCCTTACACATCATATTTCATTTCAAGGTAAAATTTTTTGAGTATTGGGATGGTTTCTCAAAGAGTTTTAAATTATTTTTACCCTTTTAGACTTTCGTTCATTTGGCAAGTTGTGACAAGTATAAATTGTATGCATAAATTAGTAGTACAGGGGAGAAGACTATGTCAAATGAAAGGTGATAGAAAAATCGTACTCAATCTAAGAAATATGCATATCCTAAATCAGTCACACAGCTACAAAAGTGGCATTTTACACAAACTTTGTTTTATGTAAAGGAAACAAAATTAAGAAAGTAGAATACATGCATAAATAATTTCATAAATATTTTATGAAACCTTCAATAACATGCTCTACTCAACACACACACACACACACACACACACACACACACACACACACACACATATATATAAGACTAAAGAACAGATAATTAACGATTAGATACTCTAACAATTCTTGTACTCACACTTTACTAGCTGCTGCAACTCATAAGTCAGAAGAATAAAACATTGAGAGAAACACACCATACATTAGATAGTATTTGAATCACAAAATCCTCCATCATGAAGTGCAAAAATGAGTTTTCTTTCATTATGATAAGTCTTCAGGTCAACCAAAATCCAACCCTGAAATGGCATTTCAAATGATATCATTTATAGAGAGAGATGCACCAACTCCATCTCTCCTAAAAAGAATTATCTACTCTTCCTCACATTACATAGGAGTTATAGGACATTAAAGTAATATCTTATCTCAATATAACTAACATGACAAATGTAGATAAGAAGAAAGAAGACAATTTGGACTATGTTGCTGAGTGTGCTGACATGGTGCCCCTTTTTCTTCTGATTTGTTGCTCCATGACCTTAGTTCTTAAAAAACCATCTGTATTCATTAAATGTGACTTTTAACAAACTCAAAACCACTTATCAAAATTCACTTGACATATCCATATCGTTATGATTCCTTATCATCCTTGGACTTGCTCAAAAATTTTGCTGACAATTGTCAAAAATCATTTAAAACAAATGCTACCAAAACTTCCGATAAGACTCTGTAACTGCGCAGAAACTAAAATTCTACCAAAATTTCTGGTGGCACTATGTTTCCTTTTAAAAAATGCACAACAAGATACTTGAAAAATTCTGTGCAGACTTAAAAATTATGAAAACTGAGTTGTTCAAAAATATAACTAGTAGTAAAAAGGGTGACTAAGACATCTTTTTCCCTCTCCTCCATATGAGTTGCAACTTCTACAAACTTGTCTAAATATGTTTGTCTGTCAACTACTAATTTTGAACTTGTGATCCTGGTGGCTATCTCTTTTGTAATGGTATTTTTCTGTTCTTAAATCTTATGGTTGTTTCTTATTTTTCAGGTTCTTGTTTGTTGGTCTAAAGTGACTTTTCTGGTCTAAAGGGGCTTTAACCTTATCTTTATTTTTGGACCCACTAGACTATGTAATTGAAGACATTACAGTCTGTAACCCTTCAGATTTCCTCTCTACATCTATAAAATCTTTCAACAAACTTGGATTATGCAGGGCTATATATTTTAGCCTAACTTTGTTGTTGTCTATTGTATGCCTTTTCCTGCTACCAGGAACGTTTTTTCATCTTTTTTTCCTCTCTTGCTGCTAATATCATACCCTGGATTTTTTAGGAGCTCTTCATCTCACTTGGTGGGCTGATATTCCTTATGAGTATTTTGCTAAATGTATGCTTCCAAAATATTCTATAGCATATGTTCTTTGGATTTTTCTACAGCTACAAAATTTCCTCTTCGTGCTCGAGTATAAACCATAGGAAAAGGAGAAATAGGAGGCACCATTTTCATTGATTTGGCTTTTTCGGTCGATGAGCTTTCTCCTTCCTACAACTTATTTTCATCCTTGGCTGAAGGAGCATTTTCCTTTTTTCCTTTAGTCTTTTTGTGTATGTTTTCCTTTTCATCTTTCCTCTTAGTCCTCTTACCAACTCATAAATTAGTTGGTTTCTGACTTTTACTTTTCTAATTGGTAGGTTGAGGATGTTGATGTGAAGCTAGAGATAGCTGAGAAGGAATATCTTGTGTAGGTGCAGGTTGGCCTGCCCTTTAAAACATAAAGTGTTCCCATGATTGGTTTCTTTTCGTGATTTCTTCAATAACCAATACTTTGATAAAAGCCCGATGATATAAATTATACTCTAATGTAGCTACATGGATTTGTATCCTAGTTGACATCTTCATCAAGCTCTTTAAAAAAAAGAATGAGAGGTTGAGGGTTTTCATACCTGTAATGTGAAACAAAAACCTCCTATGATAAAGAAAAGGTACAATATAATTCCTCTCACAGTTAAGGTAAATCTTGATGAGCTTGACAGTTTCATCCCATTCACTCTTTAGTTAACTACTAGGAATTCCCTTAGCCCAGTTAGGGTATCTATTTTCATCTTTTATAAAAATATTGAGGTATCCTCCAGTGATTACTTGGCCTTTGAACCATTTTTATCCTTCCTGTGGAAGGTGGAGAGCTTCAGCAATAGAATATGTTGATACCTACAATCTAAGACCACAAACATCTACTTATTTCCCATTAAAAGAGATTGAAAATTCCTTAGCTACTTCTAAATGAGAGCTTCCTAGTCTTGAACACAATGGATACTACCTTGCCTTAACAAAGAACCTCCTCACATTCGGATTAACATCGACTAGATCAACTCCTTGGGGTTCAATGTGTTTTAGTTTCCCTCCTTTATTAGTGATCTTCATCAATAAAGAAGGTTGTTTTCTATAATCTAATAGGTTTTAAGATTAGGGGAGCTCACCTAACAGGCTTTTCTATATCTTGAATGAATTTTTTTTGAAATCTGGGTCTCCTTCCTCAAACTGCTCAGTGGAGCTGCTCCTTTACCAACAGTTAAACTAGAAACTAATGATTTTCTATTTCTTTTGATGGTTTAAAAGGATATGTTGGTTCAGCTTTCCATGTATGATATTTTTCATAATGTGAGACATATTGGACAATAAAACAAACCTTATGGTAGTCATGATTAACTTTATTTAGTTGTTGTGTATTATATAATCTACTACAAGTGGCTGGAGCTGAACAGTGTTGGAGTTGGCAGTCACCTCCATCGTATCCTTATGATAGGCCTAAAATTCTCACAGAATTCATGAGTGATCAAAACAAGAAGTCATTACATTAAAATTTCAGATCCATGATCTACCTTGACACTTAATACGTACCTCGACATATGGATATAACGACTCAGCTAATAGATAGGACAAACAACGGTTGGATTTTCTTAACTACGGATTGAGACCTATCTTTCTCCACGTATAACCATAACTCAAATCAAAATCACTCAACATAAACCTTTCCTATCACATGACATAACTCATGAGAAAAAAAATTAAAACGCATTTGATAACGGGAACACATGGCTAACACAAAATCTAATGCGCTTTTTATTTTTTTTAAGAACAGGGGAGGTTACTGGAATTTTTGGTAGCATTAGGTAAAGGAAAAAAAATACATAAACATAATTAAAAGAGAATGTCTAACAGGTCTAAAACAAACGCTACCGGAAATTTTTTTAGCGTTCTAATTTTTTTTTAAAATTTACAATTTTTTACCCTAATAATAAAAAATTCAAAACACACTCATGATTAAGCATAGAACTATGTTAAGAGTTGTGACTCTATATTTCAATGATTCAATGATAGTTACATTGATTTACTTATTTTATTTGGTAGTGGTTCATTTTATAGCATCATTCAACACTCGTAGGTATCATGCTCTTTTATTGCCTTGGGAAGCACTTTCCCCATGCATATTTGATCTTATATTAAAAAAAAAAAAATTCAATTTCCATACATGATTCTTCGCACACAAAAGTGTGTACATACGTGGGTATTATAACATTGAACACACGTATACTTATAAAATATAAGTAAATAAAATATTATCCTATTTTTCAGGTGGGGTTTAGAGGTTTTACCAACATCCCACCTAGAGGAACCCGTGGGCTAATGGAATTAACCCATTTCAGCTGGTATTTATACACATCATGGGTAGGCCTAATTATAACAACAGAGAGTATATCAACATTCTAGCCATTTTGATCCCTATATCAATTATGATTTTCATTATGTCTCCAACACTCCTAGCGTATAAGAAACCTTATTTTCCTTAGATAGATTCTCATTCATCTTTATATGGCATCCTTTTTCACCTTCTATAGAGGTGATATTTCAAGCTTGGGCTGGATAGATCTGAAGGAAGGTTTCGTCAATGTCATGGATTGAATTATATTGTACCTTTCATGTACCTAATTATATCAATAAATAAAGAGGATTTGTATCATTCTTGATATTTTATTATCTCATCTGCCTCTGCAGGTTTAAAGTTATCTAGAATTTTAGACTGTAGATTGAGGCTGAGCAGTAGCTTAGGTGGTACAAAGAACCCTTCCTTCAGAGCTCACTTCCTTATAACCTTAATAGCTTTCTTCCTTCGTTTTAGTCAACATCTCTTCTGATCCGCAAGGATGGTCTAGCAGCTAATCTTGGTCCAGCTAATGAAGGACAATGGTACCTTGGGCTTGCCTAACTAATTTCTAGTTCATGGTTTATATCCTTATATGTGATGATCTAACATGTATTTTATGTATGCACATTAAATTATTGGTTATATGTATGCTTCTACGAATTTCCTTGTAGGTCTTCTTCTTCTTAAGGAAGAAGAGGGTTTGGACCCTATAAGATCAACATCAAACATTGGAACTTTGGGTACCTTTCTAAACCCAAGTTTATTAATTCACATGTTTGGAATACTTGTATGAGTTCTTCTTGTTGATTGTCTTGTTTCACTCTCTTGAGGTTTTCAACCCTTACCTTAGAGAAATTTTCCTGCCAACTGTTCTATATAAATTCAGTTGAGATATGTAAGTAGGTTTTATGCCAAATAAATACCTATATACACTGGTTTTATTTAGGACAATTGTGTATATATTCTGAAGTAAATTTGATCACGTTTTGCAATGGCTGCACATTTTTTCTGTGATGACTGTCTGATATGTAAAAATGTGATTAATTAGTGAATGGTTGATTGATTGATTATTATTAATTTGATCTACTATTGGTTGATGCGTAACATGGGTTGGTTTATTATTTAGTGATTTAGTTTATTTAGTGATTCAATTTATTATTTATTGGTATTCGGTGGTGATTCAGTGATTGTATTAAGATTTTTTTATTCAGTATTTAGTTTGGTATATTAGTTTGGGATTAATGTTGGTGTGGGTCGAGTGTCAAAATTTGATGAAAGGTGGCATGCATGTTTTGATGGTTGATTGGTTGGTGGATCCGGTATAAATATTATAAATGAAGTCAACAAGGTGTTTAGGGTTGTATCCTTCAATGAGGGGGTACGAGATTCCTTCTGGTAGGAACTAGTAAATGAGATCAAGGTGTTATAGCCCCTTTCTAGTGGGTGTTAGAGAATGAGAGGAGGTTGTATCTGCCTACAAGTATCAACCTACATGTTTGCAAGAGTCTATTCCAGTACACAACCAAGATGAAAATTTTCTTTATAATAAAAGAATAATACAAAACGGTGACAACAATAATGGTTTTCTCCCACATTGAGTTTCCACCGAAAATATTGGTGTCCATATTTGATTAATGTATCTCTCATGTTTTATGGTTTATCTGTGATTAGTGCTCATGCTTACTTCTCAATAAATGTATGCATCTCATGGGAAAGCATAATTACAACAGGAGAGACGACATCAACATTATAGCCATTTTGATCCCCAGATCAAGTCTGATTTTCCTTTTGGATCCTACACTCCTAGTTATAGGAAACCCTAGTATCCTCGAATAGATTATCATTCATCCATATATGGTATCCTTTTTTACTTTCTATAGAGGTGGTATTTGAGTCTTGGGCTGGATGGATCCGGAGGAAGGTTTCCTCGGTGTCGTGGATTAGATCAGGTTGTACATTTCATGTACCTACTATTACCAATCAATAAAGAAGCTTTGTCTCATTATTCATATGTTATTGTATCATAGTTCATAGTTACTATTCTTATATGTGATTATCTAAATTTCCTTTTATGTATGAACATTGAATTACTAGCTATATGTATGTTTCTCTGAATTGTCTTGCAGGTCTGCTCGTTTTGGAGAAAAAAGTGGGTTTCAACCCTACGTGATCGACATCAAATGTGGGACCTTTTGGTAGCTTTATAAACCCAAATTTAGTAATTCACATGTTTGGAATGCATGTATGAGTGATTCTTGTTGATTCTCTTGTTTCACTATGTTGAGGTTTTCAACCCTTACCTTAGGGAACTTTTCCCACCAACATAACTGGTGACTCCACTAGGGAATACCATCAAGTATTTCCTAGAAGGGTTGTTTTTCTTTGATCCAAGCATTATTTTATTTTTTCTTGATTTTTATAGTCTTCTTCACTCTTAGGAGCTCTAGTCAATTAATATGATCTCTTGGTTCATGCCTATATTTTTATTTTCCCCTATTTTTCGATTTACATGTGCTTTTTATTATATACAAAATCATATATACATTATTTATTTCAAAGAATCATATGTATATGCGAGTTTCTCCAGTCACAGTCGTGTATACATGCGGTTCTATAGTCACCGAGTCACATACAGATAAAAAAAATAAAATTTTCATTTCTAGCTTGTTTTGGGGGTTTGAACATGTTTTGTGTGATTTCTTGAAGTGATTGAAAGTATGGAATGATCTTGTTTCTTTTTGTTGTTAGTTTCTTCCATCTCTTTTGCAAAAAACTTATGTCAACCTACGATTTATGATTTTGAAGCCTTTTATATTGGAAGTCGGGTTCCAAACCTTCTTCAAGAAGTGTTTGGATGTGATGTGCTTATTGGGACAATTGGTTTTTCTTCAACTTGTTTATAACCCAATCTTTATATTGCTTACTTCACATTCTTGAAGTTGGTTTTTTTTTCTTATTTGTTTGAGAAAGGTGTTTGCAATTCTTTGATTATTGAGGGATTTCATCTCTCTAAAGTATTTATGTTTTCTGAAATCTTTGGTGTCTTTCTGATCAAATCATTCAAGATGCTTTAGTCTTTTATTCACATTAGTGTTTTCATATTTGAAACCGTTGATGACTAGTGGGATTTGAGTCCCTTTTTCTTGTTCTTGATCCTATATTTATGCTTCCTTTTCCTTTCTGAAACTTTTTGGTCTTTAATATTTAAAATAAAAAGAAAAACATTTGTTTTTTCTTTCTTTTCTTTGGTTTTTTTCACTTCTTGGTATTTTTGGTCTTTTAAAAAATGTGTGAATTGTTGTTCGAAGGCTAATATTTTCTTTTCATGGGGGAAGCTTTTTCTTTGTTATTTACTTCTCTTTTCTTTTCAATTTAGGATTTTGTTTTTAAATATCACATATGTTTGTTTTGAGAATTTCTTTGAATATTTCAATTTGGCATTCTAGTATGCATTAGGGTAGTTACATTTTAGGCATTTTTAGTCTTTTTTGCTATATGTTGAATGTGTGAGTGCTTAAAAGGAAAACGAAAAAAGAGCTTTTCCTTTCTTAGCTTTCCCGTATAACCCTCTAGAAACTGCTTTCATTTAAGAAAACAAGTTTCATTTCATGTAGACTAGTTTTCTATTGATTTCTTTGTGTCAAAACATCTTAAGTTGCACTTCTACTACCTTTTACCTAAATATCAACCAATTAAAATTAGTTCTTAAATCTAAAATGAGGTACATTTTATTTTTGTCATAGATATATCAACTATTCTAGGGTATTTAGGGCCTTGGAATAGGTATGTGGAGAGTAAACTCACCAAGGCCACTCAAAACTAAAAGTATAGAAATTGATTAGAGTGGAAATCTAGTATCGTTAGGTTTTCTGAGAAAGCGTGTCTAACATATGAGTTAAGCATGAGGACATGTGAAGGAAAAAGAGATACCCCCTCTCCTACTTTTTGTTAGGTCCCTATATCACTAGTATAGCCCCTTATTATTGTTAGTGTAAACCCCTTATTGTTATTATTGTACCCTTGTAACCCCCATTTTGTTATTATTGTGCCGTTAAATTATTATTGTTAGGTCGGCTAGGATTACATTGTGGCCCACTAGGATTACATTATGGCCACATGGACTCCTATATATAGAAAGGAGGTTTTGTAAATTGTATCATCCAAGAATTGTTCATTTATGTAATGTTGGCAATATGATGCAGAGTGTTGTCCTTGATAGCAACCCACTTGATGAAAATGATGGCAACCTACTTAACGAAGTTGTTCTTGACTTGATGAGCTTACTAAATAATGTAAATCTGATGTATCTACAATCAGTACAAAAGGTAATGATGAAAGGAATTTCAGTATGTGCCAGAACATTGATGAAAAGTGTGTATCTCAAGGCATACGTGGGTTTGTCTAGGCGAAGTAGCGTATGCACGCGGGAATTAACGTCACAAATCGCGTATGCTCAAATGCGCTCTAAATATGTAAAACAAGGGATAAATACCATGGTTTTGACCCATTGTATTAAGCATTGGATTGTCTATGAGATCCCGTCCAGGAATACCATTGGAAGTTATGTGGTTTTGGCTCATGGTATTGATAAAGGGTAACCCTATATAAGGAGAATAAATTCATTGTGCAAGGGTGTGCATGTGTCTGGGCTTTGATGAATACTTCACTCTGAAGTATATCTGTATGGTTGAACCCTGTTCTTAATTGATAGATATGAATCAATGATGCACCTATGAACATGATGAAGGCTCAAGATCTCTAGATCTAGAAATGGTGAATGTCAAGGATGATCTGAAAAGAAGTGAAGAAGACCTGGCGCAATCCTGTTGAAGAGATTGAAGAAATCTGGGTAAGTTCATATATCTGGTATGTACTGCAAAGTTTATCTTTTATAGATCTATACGCAGGTTCGTTTCATGAAAAGTGCGTGTATACGTGGGTCTGTGGAAGGAAAAGCGCGTATGCGCAGTTAGGGTTTTTCCTCAGAAAATACACTGAAGTATACGCGGGTTCGTCCTATGAAAAGCGCGTATATACGTGGATCTGATTAAATAAAAGCATGTATGATTTCTGATCTAATGGTTGCTGAAGGTAGAATGTGTTTCTGCATATCTATTCTGAAGTCTGGGTTATATCTGATATTCAGTTACAGTGGTCACACTATTCTGTTTGAAGCAATGAGCAAGGTATGATTGTTGATAAGTGAAGGGTTGTGTTGAAGCTGTTTGATCCAGTTTGAAAATTGATGAAACGTGGTCTGCAGTGGTGCTGAGGGTCAAAGCCTTCAGTCAGGGGGTTGTTGCTCCCTTCCAGGAGAGGCTGGTAAACGAGTTCAGGGGATCGTAGGTCCCTTCCAGGAGAGGCTGGTAAATGAGAGCAGGGGGTTGTAGCTCCCTTCCAGAATAGGCTAGTAAACAAGAGAAGGTTGTAGCCTTCTGCAGGTGGGTGCCTGCGTGCTGGTTTGAGTCTGCACCAGTACATGATTGTAAGAAGTTTTCTTAATAATAAATTTTGAAGGCTGAAACGACGGCAGCGGTGGTTTTCTCCCGAATTGGGTTTCCACCTAAAAATCCTGGTGTTCATGTGTGTTGCATATGTGTGATGATTATTCTGTTCTGTCTGCACCTGTTTACTGTTTCTGAAATATCTGATGAATGAATATTGCAATGATCTGAGTTAATATTCAAACACATAATTAGATCTCTGGACATACGCGAGTTCTGTAAAGGATATCCGCGTATATACGCTAGTTTCCTTCAGTAAAGTAGCGTATGGGTTTTTAGAAAGGAAAAAGTAAAAGTTTGATTGTCTGCACTAAATACTGATTCACCCCCCCTCTCAGTATTTTTCCCAACAATTGGTATCAGAGCAGGTCCTTCTGAAAAAGCTTAGCCGCTAGAAGGAAGATCAAGCAAGATGAGCCATCAAGAAGGAACAACATCTATCAAGCCTCCACTCTTCAATGGAAGCAATTTAATCTTCTGGAAAATGAGGATGAGATCCTTTCTTCAGTCTATGGGAGTAGATGTATGGGCCATTGTTGAACAAGGATATCAATATCCAGCTGCTACACCAACAGATCCAACTGAAAGGAAGAATTATGAATCAAATGCAAAAGCGGTCAATGCTATAACAGGAAGTCTAACAAAATCAGAATTTGTCAAATTCATGCAGCTGAATACAACAAAATAAATATGGGACAAAATCATTCTGCGTTATGAAGGTGATGCAAAGGTAAAAAGTGCAAAACTCCAAACTCTCAGAATTGAATATGAAAATTTAAAGATGCATAGTGATTAGAGTATTGCCAGTTTATTTTTACGTCTTGATGATGTTGTAAATCGTATGAAAAATCTGGGAGAAACAATAACCGAAACTACTTTGGTTGAGAAAATTTTGAGATCGCTAACGGCAAAATTTGAGTCAAAAGTCTCTACTCTTGAAGAAAAACAGGATCTTCAAAATCTTACTGTGGTGCAACTTCATGGCATACTGACTGCATATGAAATGAGAAGAGGAGGACCATCTGAAGTCAAAGAAGCTGTTTTTAGAGCTTCTACAAAAGGGAAAGAAGTACAAGAAGCAGAAGGATCAGGATATATTTCGGAAGAAGATGAGGCAAATTTTTTAAAGAAACTTCAACTTGGTACAGGACGGTTTAGAGGTAAGCTTCCTTTCAAATGTTTTAATTGTGTAAGAGTTGGTCATTATGATGCAAAGTGTCCTCACAAAGAAACACCTGCAAAAGGAAAGGAAGTAGCTAGAAATAAGAACCGGTCTAGCACTAGAAGAAGTTACTATACTCATGATGACAGTGATGGGGTATCTGATAGTGAGGAAGAATGTGAACAAGATCTTAGACTTCTCATGGCTTTTGAATCTAAAGAAGAAAATGATACTTTTGTGGATGCTCTAGAGGACAATGATTTTCTTAAAGAGAACAATCAACTCAAAATACGCTTAGAAAAAAGAAGAATTCTCTTAGAAGAATATAAAATTCTCTTAGAAGAAAGGAAAATAACCATCGAGACTCTGGAAAAGCAGGTTGAAGAGGCAAAGAAACACAATGAGAAATTAGAATGTGAAGTGGTAAGTGTAAGAAAAGAATTTGAGAAAGCAAAGACTCTGAATTTCAGATTTGCTAAAGGATCTGAAACCTTAGATGAGATTATCAAGGTACAACATTCTCCTCTTATAAAGACAGGTCTTGGATATATTGGAGAATCTTCTCAAGCTTCAGAACCAAATTATCTAAAAGCAGCTACAGCTGGTTTACAAAATTCTGCCACTCAACAAGGGAATAAAGAATCTTTACAGGTAAAGCATGATCATCTTAATGCAAGGAACACTAACAGGAATATCTTTCAAAGAAGCCCCAATCAACAGGTAAATTCAAGTAGAATATTTCATGATCGCAGAAATTTCTTCTTTGGACAATGTTTCTCATGTCACAATTTTGGCCATAAAGCTGCTCAATGTGTTGCATATAAAACCATCATGACAAGAGAAGCAAGAAAGAAAAGGGTTGATATTGAAACAAAGAAGAATACATATAACAAATTTTCTCCTCTTCTAAATGAAGTTGAATGTGCTTATTGCAATAACTATGGGCATGAAGAATCTGAATGCAGGAGCAAAATTCAGCCAAAAGAGCATCTTCCTTCAAAATCCAAAATATGGAAAAAGAAGGAATCACAGGTTGAAAATTGTGGCATAGCGTTATTTGCGGAAGGTGAAGAAAATCAATGTTACATTGATAGTGGATGCTCGAGACACATGACAGGTGACAAACACAAACTTCGTGCATATAGTGCTCTAGAAAAGGAAAAGAAAGTTACTTTTGGAAATGATACTCTTGCTGTAATTAAAGGAAAAGGGTCTGTGTTTCTAAAAGAAAAGGTGAAGGCTAATGATGTCATGTATGTGGATGGATTAAGGCATAATCTATTAAGTGTAAGTCAAATGTGTGATCAAGGAACTGAAGTTGTCTTTAGTTCAAAAGAATGTGTGGTTCGTGATCTTGATACAGGTAAAACAATTATAAAAGGAAAAAGAACTCCAAGCAACTTGTATGTATTGAAGAATTGCAAAGAACAATGTTACTTGAGTAAATCTTCAGAAAACTGGCTATGGCATAGAAGGTTGGGGCATCTAAGCTTCTCTCAAATCAACAAATCAAGCAAACTTAATGTTGTTCGTGGTCTTCCCAATATTTCTCTACCTAAAAGTATCATATGCAAATCCTGTCAATTCGGTAAGCAAACCAGAGTGAAATTCAATGCCAAGGAAGGATCGTCAAGTAAGCCTCTTGAACTCATTCATACTGACATATGTGGACCTATGAGGAAAAAGTCACCACGTGGTGAAGAATACTATATCTTATTAATTGATGATTTCTCTAGAATGTGTTGGATTGGGTTGATCAAACACAAAGATGAAGCATTTGAAAAATTTCAGATCTTCAAAGTACTGGTGGAAAATGAATTAGATCTAAAAATCAAGTGTCTTAGATCCGATCGAGGAGGAGAATATACATCAAATGAATTCTTTGAATTTTGTGAACAACATGGCATAAAAAGACAGTTTTCTGTAGCAGGCACTCCACAACAAAATGGCGTAGAAGAAAGAATGAATAGAACAATTCAACAAATGGCTAGAGCTATGCTTGATGATTCCGGAACACCTGACATTTTTTGGGGAGAAGCAGCTCACACAGCAGCAAATATTCTTAACAAGGCACATGTTCGGGTAAATAGTGACAAAAATCCATATGAACTCTGGTATGGTAATTCTCCCTCTGTGAAACATTTTAGAGTTTTTGGAAGTAAATGCTTTATCAAAAATAATGATGAAAAGCTTGGCAAGTTTGAACCTAGATCAGATGAAGGAATACTTCTTGGTTACTCATCTACAAGCAGGGCATACAAATGTTACAATAAAAGGCTTCAAAAGATTGTTGAATGTATTGATGTTGTTATTGATGAGTCTCATGCAGTCCCTAAAGAAGAAAGACAAACAACAGAAGAAGATGATGGTGAATTTTGTCCTTCTACATCAAATAGAAATGATATAGACAGTGGATCCAATGAAGAACCTGAAGATGATTTATCTGGAAAGGCTCCATCCAGATATGTTCAAAAGAATCATCCTGAATCTCAAATTTTGGGAGACAAGGAATCGGGTGTACAAACAAGGAGGACTCTTGTGGGATCTCCTAGCTATCTGGCATTTCTATCCACGATTGAACCACACAATGTCAATCAAGCTAGAAAAGATGAATTTTGGATTCAAGCCATGAATGAAGAACTTGATCAAATTGAAAATAACCACACTTGGGAATTGGTACCAAGACCACATGATAAAAATTTCATTGGAACCAAATGGATATTCAAGAACAAGCTAAATGAGAATGGGGACGTTATAAGAAACAAAGCTAGACTGGTTTGCAAAGGGTATACTCAACAAGAAGGTATAGACTTTGAAGAAAATTTTGCTCCTGTAGCTAGACTTGAAGCCATAAGAATGTTTCTTGCCTTTTCAAGCTTTCAACAAATCAAAGTTTATCAAATGGATGTTAAATCTACATTTCTCAATGGTGATATAGAAGAAGAAGTTTATATAGAACAACCAGAAGGATTCATTTTGGGAAATGATGAAAAACTTGTTTGTAGACTTAAAAAGGCTCTATATGGTCTCAAACAAGCTCCAAGGGCATGGTATTATCATCTTGACAAATATCTTCATCAATAAGGATTTTCAAAGGGGTCTGCTGATAGCAACTTATACACAAAAATTGAAAATGATAAACTATTGATTGTGGTTGTATATGTTGATGATATCATTTTTGGAAGTAATGAAGAATCTATGAGTCAGGAATTTGCTTCTATCATGCAGCAAGAATTTGAAATGTCTTTACTTGGGGAACTAACATTCTTTCTTGGCTTACAAGTGCATCAAACTATAGAAGGTATATTCTTATCTCAAGCAAAATACCTTAAGAAAATTCTGAAGAAGTATGGGATGGAAGAGTGCAAACCTGTAAGTACACCAATGGTAACCGGATGTAATCTCAGTTCTCATGATGATTCTCCCACGGTGAATCAACCAGAATACAGATCTATGATAGGAAGTCTTCTGTATCTCACTGGGACTAGACAGGATATTATGCATGCAGTTGGGATTGTTGGACGATTCCAAGCCAATCCAAAAGAGTCTCATCTTCAGGCTGCCAAAAGAATATTCAAATATCTATAAGGAACTCAAGACTTTGGACTATGGTATCCAAAGAATGTTGATCTTACTCTTCATGCTTACACTGATGCAGATTGGGCTGGAAATGTGGATGATAGGAAAAGCACAAGTGGTGGTGCATTCTATATGGGGCCCCGGTTGGTATCTTGGTTCAGCAAGAAGCAAAGCTCTATTGCCTTATCTACAGCAGAAGCAGAATATGTGGCTGCCACACCATGTTGCACTCAACTTCTCTGGATGATGCAAACCTTACAAGACATTCAAATCAAATGTTCACTTCCTATCTCCATTATGTGTGATAATACAAGTGCCATCATTATTTCAAAGAATCCTATTATGCATTCCAATACCAAGCACATTCCCATCAAGTATCACTTCTTACGTGAACAAGTGCTTCAACAAAAGGTGAAGTTGGAGTATGTTCTCTCCAAAGAACAAGTTGTTGATATATTTACCAAACCTCTGCCCAGGGAAACATTCGAATATCTCAAACAGAATCTGGGAATGGTCTCTACCTCTCAGAAGATCAGATCTTCTTAATTTCAGAAGATTAAATTGGATACGTGGGTTTCCGGAAAGACAGTCGCGTATATATGCGAGTTCATACACAGAAAACCACTTATGGGTGGTTGCTGAAAAATTTTCTGGGTCAGCATTCTTCAACACAAGCTATGGTGCTGCTTGGTATCTCTGATGTTGTATGGCTTCTCTGGTGATGTTTCAGCTCTTATATTTTTGTTTCATTCTGTGATATTGGGTGAAGATGCCTTGATGATTAGCTGTCGAAAGTGTTCAAGTTACTCAAGCTAAGGAGGAGTTTTGGTCATATGGAAAGGATGCACAATTTCAGGGGGAGCATTAGCCTGGCTGAGAATAATGCATTGTTGGAATTATGATGGTTCTGCAACTTGATCTCTCTCTTGAGGTCTTTTTGGTTTTGGTTGTGAAAATTCATACTTGTAATTTGATGAAAAGGTCATGTTGAGACCCATGATGTAAATTGTAATATTCAGTCATGTAAGGACTTGTTCAAATTTGTAAACCCACTTGGTTGGGTATTTGAGTCACATATGTAAATCCACTTGGTTGGATCTTTGATGTAAGTATGAGTCTTGGTGATAGGAAGGTCATAGAGTCATGTACTTCATTGAAAAATATGTTTGAATATTCAGCATGAACTCAGGGGGAGCATGGTAACTTCAGTGCACATCAGATCTGCAGAGCTCTTATGTCTACATGAGGAGAAAAACCTTGTGTTGGTTTTGATCCGCCCTTTGCCCTTGATGTCAAAGGGGGAGAGTGACATGGTGTTTGAATCAGGGGAGAATATCATGAATAATGGTTGTGCTTAATGTATCTATCTGTTATGGTGATCAAACACCATCGTGGTTTCCATCAAGTCCAAAGGGGGAGATTGTTGGCAATATGATGCAGAGTGTTGTCCTTGATGGCAACCCACTTGATGAAGATGATGGCAACCTACTTGACAAAGTTGTTCTTGACTTGATGAGCTTGCTAAATAATGTAAATCTGATGTATCTACAATCAGTACAAAAGGTAATGATGAAAGGAATTTCAGCATGTGCCAGAACATTGATGAAAAGTGTGTGTCTCAAGGCATACACGGGTTTGTCTAGGCTAAGTAGCGTATGCACGCGGGAATTAACGTCACAAGTCGCGTATGCTCAAATGCGCTCTAAATATGTAAAACAAGGGGTAAATACCATGGTTTTGACCCATTGTATTAAGCGCTGGATTGTCTATGAGATCCCGTCTAGGAATACCATTGGAAGTGATGTGGTTTTGGCTCATGGTATTGATAAAGGGTAACCCTATATAAGGAGAAGAAATTCATTGTGCAAGGGTGTGCATGTGTCTGGGCTTTGATGAATACTTCACTCTGAATTATATCTGTTTGGTTGAACCCTAGATCTGAATCTATGATGCACCTATGAACATGATGACGGCTCAAGATCTCTAGATCTAGAAATGGTGAATGTCAAGGATGATCTGAAAAGAAGTGAAGAAGACCTGGCGCAATCCTGTTGAAGAGATTGAAGAAATCTGGGTAAGTTCATAGATCTGGTCTGTACTGCCAAATTTTATCTTTTATAGATCTATACGCGGGTTCATTTCATGAAAAGCGCGTGTATACACGGGTCTGTGGAAGGAAAAGCATGTATGGGCAGTTAGGGTTTTTCCCTGGAAAATGCACTGAAGTATACGCGGGTTCGTCTTCTGGAAAGCGCGTATATACGTGGGTCTAATTAAATAAAAGCGCGTATGATTTCTGATCTAATGGTTGTTGAAGGTTGAATGTGTTTTTGCATATCTATTCTGAAGTTTGGGTTATATCTGATATTCTGGTTACAGTGGTCTCACTATTCTGTTTGAAGCATTGAGCAAGGTATGATTATTGATAAGTGAAGGGTTGTGTTGAAGCTGTTTGATCCAGTTTGAAAATTGATGAAACGTGGTCTGCAGTGGTGCTGAGGGTCAAAGCCTTTAGTCAAGGGGTTGTGGCTCCCTTCTAGGAGAAGCTGGTAAACGAGAGCAGGGGGTTGTAGCTCCCTTCCAGGATAGGCTAGTAAACGAGAGAAGGTTGTAGCCTTCTGCAGGTGGGTGCCTGCGTGCTGGTTTGAGTTTGCACCAATACATGATTGTAAGAAGTTTTTCTTAATAATAAATTTTGACAGCAGTGGTTTTCTCCTGAATTGGGTTTCCACCTAAAAATCCTGGTGTTCATGTGTGTTGCATATGTGTGATGTCTGCACCTATTTACTATTTCTGAAAAATCTGATGAATGAATAATACAATGATCTGAGTTAAGATTCAAACACATAATTAGATCTCTGGACATACGCGATTTCTGTAAAGGATATCCACGTATATACGCTAGTTGCCTTCAGTAAAGTAGCATATGGGTTTTTAGAAAGGAAAAAGTAAAATTTTGATTGTCTGCACTAAATACTGATTCACCCCCCCCCCTCTCGGTATTTTTCCCAACAATTGGTATCAGAGGAGGTCCTTCTGAAAAAGCTTAGCCGCTAGAAGGAAGATTAGGCAAGATGAGCTATCAAGAAGGAACAGCATCTATCAAGCCTCCACTGTTCAATGGAAGCAATTTAATCTTTGGGAAAATGAGGATGAGATCCTTTCTTCAGTCTATGGGAGCAGATGTATGGGCCATTGTTGAACAAGGATATCAATATCCAGCTGCTACACCAACAGATCCAGCTGAAAGGAAGAATTATGAATCAAATGCAAAAGCGGTCAATGTTATAACAGGAAGTCTAACAGAATCAGAATTTGTCAAAGTCATGCAGCTGAATACCGCAAAAGAAATATGGGACAAAATTATTCTGAGCTATCAAGGTGATGCAAAGGTAAAAAGTGCAAAACTCCAAACTCTCAGAATTGAATATGAAAATTTAAAGATGCATAGTGATGAGAGTATTGCCAGTTTCTTTTTACATCTTGATGATGTTGTAAATCGTATGAAAAATCTGGGAGAAAAAATAACCGAAACTACATTGGTTGAGAAAATTTTGAGATCGCTAACGGCAAAATTTGAGTCAAAAGTTTCTGCTCTTGAAGAAAAACAGGATCTTCAAAATCTTACTGTGGTGCAACTTCATGGCATACTGATTGCATATGAAATGAGAAGAGGAGGACCATCTGAAGTCAAAGAAGTTGTTCTTAGAGCTTCTACAAAAGGGAAAGAAGTACAAAAACCAGAAGGATCAGGATATATTTCGGAAGAAGACGAGGCAAATTTTGTAAAGAAACTTCAACTTGGTATAGGACGGTTTAGAGGTAAGCTTCCTTTCAAATCTTTTAACTGTGAAAGAGTTGGTCATTATGCTGCTAAGTGTCCTCACAAAGAAACACCTGCAAAAGGAAAGGAAGTAGCTAGAAATAAAAACCGGTCTAGCACTAGAAGAAGTTACTATACTCATGATGACAGTGATGGGGTATCTAATAGTGAGGAAGAATGTGAACAAGATCTTAGACTTCTCATGGCTTTTGAATCTAAAGAAGAAAATGATACTTTTGTGGATGCTCTAGAGGACAATGATTTTCTTGAAGAGAACAATCAACTCAAAATACTCTTAGAACAAAGAAGAATTCTCTTAGAAGAATATAAAATTCTCTTAGAAGAAAGGAAAATAACCATCGAGACTCTGGAAAAGCAGGTTTAAGAAGCAAAGAAACACAATGAGAAATTAGAATGTGAAGTAGTAAGTGTAAGAAAATAATTTGAGAAAACAAAGACTCTGAATTTCAGATTTGCTAAAGAATCTGAAACCTTAGATGAAATTATCAAGGTACAATGTTCTCCTCTTATAAAGACAGGTCTTGGATATATTGGAGAATCTTCTCAAGCTTCAGCACCAAATTATCTAAAAGCTGCTACAGCTGGTTTACAAAATTCTGCAACTCAGCAAGGGAATAAAGAATCTTTACAGGTAAAGCATGATCATCTTAATGCAAGGAACACTAACATGAATATCCTTCAAAGAAGCCCCAATCAACAGGTAAATTCAAGTAGAAGATTTCATGATCACAGAAATTTCTTCTTCAATGGACAATGTTTCTCATGTCACAATTTTGGCCATAAAGCTGCTCAATGTGTTGCATATAAAACCATCATGACAAGAGAAGCAAGAAAGAAAAGGGGTGATATTGAAACAAAGAAGAATACCTATAACAACTTTTCTCCTCTTCTAAATGAAGTTGAATGTGCTTATTGCAATAACTATGGGCATGAAGAATCTGAATGCAGGAGCAAAGTTCAACCAAAAGAGCATCTTCCTTCAAAATCCAAAATATGGAAAAAGAAGGAATCACAGGTTCAAAATTGTGGCATAGAATTATTTGCGGAAGGTGAAGAAAATCAATGGTACATTGATAGTGGATGCTCGAGACACATGACAGGTGATAAACACAAAATTCGTGCATATAGTGCTCTAGAAAAGGAAAAGAAAGTTACTTTTGGAAATGATACTCCTGCTGTAATTAAAGGAAAAGGTTATGTGTTTCTAAAAGAAAAGCTGAAGGCTAATGATTTCATGTATGTGGATGGATTAAGGCATAATCTGTTAAGTGTAATTTAAATGTGTGATCAAGGAATTGAAGTTGTCTTTAGTTCAAAAGAATGTGTGGTTCGTGATCTTGATACAGGTAAAACAATTATAAAAGGAAAAAGAACTCCAAGCAACCTGTATGTATTGAAGAATTGCAAAGAACAATGTTACTTGAGTAAATATTCAGAAAACTAGCTATGGCATAGAAGGTTGGGGCATCTAAGCTTCTCTCAAATCAACAAATCAAGAAAAATTAATGTCTTTTTGAATCTAAGCTTCTGTGATCCATAATATAAATTAGTAGAAATTCTTTCGGTAATAATCACATGCAAAAGAACGTGGTCGAGGCATTTCGAACCAACCAGTGTGGTTCATCATCAGGACTATGATGAACCACACTGGTTGGTTCGAAACGCGTCGACCACGTTCTTTTGCATGTGATTATTAACGAAAGAATTTCTACTAATTTAAAATTAATGTTGTTCGTGGTCTTCCCAATATTTCTCTACCTGAAAGTATCATATGCAAATCCTGTCAATTTGGTAAGCAAACCAGAGTGCAATTCAATGCCAAGGAAGGATTGTCAAGTAAGCCTCTTGAACTCATTCATACTGACATATGTGGACCTATGAGGAAAAGGTCACCACGTGGTGAAGAATACTATATCTTATTCATTGATGATTTCTCTAGAATGTGTTGGATTGGGTTGATCAAACACAAAGATGAAGCATTTGAAAAATTTCAGATCTTCAAAGCGCTGGTTGAAAATTAATTAGATCTAAAAATCAAGTGTCTTAGATCTGATCGAGGAGGAGAATATACATCAAATGAATTCTTTGAATTTTGTGAACAACATGGCATAAAAAGACAATTTTCTATAGCAGGCACTCCACAACAAAATGGTGTAGCAGAAAGAATGAATAGAACAATTCAACAAATGGCTAGAGCTATGCTTGATGATTCTAGAACACCTGACATTTTTTGGGGAGAAGCAGCTCACACAGCAGCAAATATTCTTAACAAAGCACATGTTCAGGTAAATAGTGACAAAACTCCATATGAACTCTGGTATGGTAATTCTCCCTCTGTGAAACATTTTAGAGTTTTTGGAAGTAAATGCTTTATCAAAAATAATGATGAAAAGCTTGGCAAGTTTGAACCTAGATCAGATGAAGGAATACTTCTTGGTTACTCATCTACAAGCAGGGCATACAAATTTTACAATAAAAGGCTTCGAAAGATTGTTGAATGTATTGATGTTGTTATTGATGAGTCTCATGCAGTCCCTAAAGAAGAAAGGCAAACAACAGAAGAAGATGATGGTGACTTTTGTCCCTCTACATCAAATAGAAATGATATAGACAGTGGATCCAATGAAGAACCTAAAGATGATTTATCTGAAAAGGCTCCATCTAGATATGTTCAAAAGAATCATCCTGAATCTCAAATTTTGGGAGACAAGGAATCAGGTGTACAAACAAGGAGGACTCTTGTGGGATCTTCTAGCTATCTGGAATTTCTATCCACGATTGAACCACACAATGTCAATCAAGCTAGCAAAGATGAATGTTGGGTTCAAGCCATGAATGAAGAGCTTGATCAAATTGAAAAGAATCACACTTGGGAATTGGTACCAAGACCAATGATAAAAATGTCATTGGAACTAAATGGGTATTCAAGAACAAGATAAATGAAAATGGGGATGTTATAAGAAACAAAGCTAGACTGGTTTGCAAAGGGTATACTCAACAAGAAGGTATAGACTTTGAAGAAATTTTTGCTCCTGTAGCTAGACTTGAAGCCATCAGAATGTTTCTTGATTTTTCAAGTTATCAACAAATCAAAGTTTATCAAATGGATGTTAAATCTGCTTTTCTTAATTGTGATCTAGAAGAAGAAGTATATATAGAACAACCGGAAGGATTCATTTTGGGAAATGATGCAAATCTTGTTTGTAGACTTAAAAAGGCTCTATATGGTCTCAAACAAGCTCCAAGGTACAATAGATCAAATTGACAAACATTTCAACAATGTACATTGTGGTCCTACCAGTACTTATACACAAAAATTGAAAAATGATAAACTATTGATCGTAGTTGTATATGTTGATGATATCAGTTTTGGAAGTAATGAATAATCTATGAGTCAAACATTTGCTTCTGATATGCAGCAAGAATTTGAAATGTCCTTACTAGGGGAACTAACATTCTTTCTTGCTTAAGGCGACTGTAACCGTTTAAGGTATATTTCATTCCTTACAAAATACCTTAAGCAAATTCGAAGAAGCATGGGATGGAAGAGTGCAAACTGGTAAGTACACAATGGTGTTCCTGAATGTCCTGGGCTTCTCAAGATGATTCCACACTGTGAATCAAACTGCACATGCATATTCATGATAGGGAAGTCTTCTCGTATCTCACCGGGACTAAAACCGATATTATGCATGTGTGCTGATTGTTGGACTATCTGTGCTTTCGAATCCAAAAGAGTCTCAAATTCAGCTGTTAAAAGAATATATAAATATCTACAAGGAACTCAAGACTTTGGACTATGGTATCCAAAGAATGCCGATCTTACTCTTCATGCTTACACCGATGTGACGAAGGAAAATACGATGATCTAAAAGCACAAGTGGTGGTGCATTCTATATGGGGCCCCTATTGGTATCTTCGTTCAAGAAGAAGCAAAGTTCTATTGCCTTATCTACTGCTGAAGCAGAATATGTGGCTGCCGCATCTTGTTGCACTCAACTCCTTTGGATGATGTAAACCTTGGAATATTTTCAAATCAAATGTACTTCTCTTATCTCCATTATGTGTGATAATACAAGTGCCATCAGTATCTCAAAGAATCTTGTTATGCATTCAAAGACCAAGCACATCCCCATCAAGTATCACTTCTTACGTGAACAAGTACTTGAAAAAAAGGTGAAGTTGGAGTATGTTCCCTCCAAAGAACAAGTTGTTGATATTTTTACCAAACCTCTGCCTAGGGAAGCGTTCGAATATCTCAGACAAAAGCTGGGTGTTGTCTCTGCCTCTCAGAAGATCAGATCTGACTAAATTCAGAAGATTAAATTGGATACGTGGGTTTATTTAAAGACAGTCACGTATATATGCGAGTTAATACACAGAAAACCGCGTATGGGTGGTTGCTGACAAATTTTCTGGGTCAGCATTCTTCAGCACAAGCTATGGTGCTGTTTTGTCTCTCTGATGCTGTATGGCTTATCTGGTGATGTTTCAGCTCTTATATTTATGTTTTGTTCTCTGATATTGGGTGAAGATGCCTTGATTATTGGCTGTTGAAAGTGTTCAGGTTACTCAAGCTAAGGAGGAGTTTTGGTCATATGGAAAGAATGCACAGTTTTAGGGGGAGCATTAGCCTGGCTGAGACTAATGCATTGTTGGCATTATGATGGTTCTTAAACTTGATCTCTCTCTTGAGGTCTTTTTGTTTTGGTTGCGAAAATTCATTTGATGAAAAGGTCATGTTGAGACCCATGATGTAAATTGTAATATTCAGTCATGTAAGGACTTGTTCATTTTTGTAAACCCATTTGGTTGGGTAGTTGAGTCAATATGTGTAAACCCACTTGGTTGGGTATCTGAGTCGCATATTTACATCCACTTGGTTGGATCTTTGATGTAAGTATGAGTCTTGGTGATAGGAAGGTCATAGAGTCATGTACTTCATTAAAATATATATATATATATATATATGTTTGAAGATTCAGCATGAACTCAGGGGGAGCATGGTAACATCAGTGCACATCAGATCTGCAGAGCTCTTATGTCTACATGAGGAGAAAAAACCTTGTGTTGGTTTTGATCCACCCTTTTCCCTTGATCTCAAAGGGGGAGAGTGACATGGTGTTTGAATCAGGGGAGAATATCATGAATAATGGTTGTGCTTAATGTATATATCTGTAACACCATCGTGGTTGCCATCAAGTCCAAAGGGGGAGATTGTTGGCAATATGTTGCAGAGTTTTGTCCTTGATGGAAACCCACTTGATGAAGATGATGGCAACCTACTTGACGAAGTTGTTCTTGACTTGATGAGCTTGCTAAATAATGTAAATCTGATGTATCTACAATCAGTACAGAACGTTATGATGAAAGGAATTTCAGTATGTGCCAAAACATTGATGAAAAGTGTGTGTCTCAAGGCATACGCGGGTTTGTCTAGGCGAAGTAGCGTATGCACGTGGAAATTAACGTCACAAGTCGCGTATGCTCAAATGCGCTCTAAATATGTAAAACAAGGGGTAAATACCATGGTTTTAACCCATTGTATTAAGCGCTGGATTGTCTATGAGATCCCGTCCAGGAATACCATTGAAAGTGATGTGGTTTTGGCTCATGGTATTGATAAAGGGTAACCCTATATAAGGAGAAGAAATTCATTGTGCAAGGGTGTGCATGTGTCTGGGCTTTGATGAATACTTCACTCTGAAATATATCTGTATGGTTGAAACCTGTTCCTAATTGATAGATCTGAATTTATGATGCACCTATGAACATGATGAAGGCTCAAGATCTCTAGATCTAGAAATGGTGAATGTCAAGGATGATCTGAAAATAAGTGAAGAAGACCTGGCGCAATCCTGTTGAAGAGATTGGAGAAATCTAGGTAAGTTCATAGATCTGGTCTGTATTGCAAAGTTTATCGTTTGTAGATCTATACGCAGGTTTGTTTCATGAAAAGCGCGTGTATACACGGGTCTATGGAAGGAAAAGCGCGTATGCGCGGTTAGGGTTTTTCCCTAGAAAATGCACTGAAGTATACGCGGGTTCGTCTTCTAGAAAGAGCGTATATATGCGGGTCTGATCAAATAAAAGCACGTATGATTTCTGATCTAATGGTTGTTGAAGGTTGAATGTGTTTCTGCATATCTATTCTGAAGTCTGGGTTATATCTGATATTCTGGTTACAGTGGTCTCACTGTTCTATTTGAAGCATTGAGAAAGGTATGATTATTGATAAGTGAAGGGTTGTGTTGAAGCTGTTTGATCCTGTTTGAAAATTGATGAAATGTGGTCTGCAGTGGTGCTGAGGGTCAAAGCCTTCAGTCAGGGGGTCGTAGCTCCCTTCCAGGAGAGGCTGGTAAACGAGATCAGGGGGTTGTATCTCCCTTCCAGGATAGGCTGGTAAACGAGAGAAGGTTGTAGCCTTCTGCAGGTGGGTGCCTGCGTGCTGGTTTGAGTCTGCACCAGTACATGATTGTAAGAAGTTTTCTTAATAATAAATTTTGAAGGTTGAAGCGACGACAGTGGTGGTTTTCTCCCGAATTGGGTTTCCACCTAAAAATCCTGGTGTTCATGTGTGTTGCATATGTGTGATGATTATTCTGTTCTGTCTGCACCTGTTTACTGCTTCTGAAATATCTGATGAATGAATAATGTAATGATCTGAGTTAAGATTCAAACACATAATTAGATATTTGGACATACGCGAGTTCTATAAAGGATATCCGCATATATACGCTAGTTTCCTTCAGTAAAGTAGCATATGGGTTTTTAGAAAGGAAAAAGTAAAAGTTTGATTTTCTGCACTAAATACTGATTCACCCCCCCCCCCCCCCTCTCAGTATTTTTCCCAACAATGTATTGGTAGATTGACGAACAATATTGTTGAGTATAGCACATTTATCGAACTTCTCTCTAATGCCATTTCATTTGTTATTAACCGCATCATAATAAGGTTAGACTCACAACTTGTGGTAATATCAACACATTTTCAGAAATTAGAACACATTGACTAATTCTTTAGCTAATCAAGTTTTAGACAAACATTTGCAACATATGTAAAGAAAAAATTCACATCATTGAATAGGATTTCATAATAAACATAGGAAAACGCTAAAATCATATAGATAGATAGTTATATGTTTTTAAAAAAAAAATTGCCCAAGACACATTGGTCATCTGACCTTGAAATGTATGCAAAATGTCAAAAGTAAACAAGTGGTGCTCGTGGTAACATGCTATAAATCTAGCTATCCTATGCAGTAACCGCATCCAGCAGTTAGGAACCCCAATAGTGTGTCGCTGCAGTCGCATGGGTAACTCTTCGATACAGAAATTCAGAATCCCGAAGGTCAACCCCTCTATGTGTTGTCGAAGCTCAGCCAGAGTCTCAGCCATATCAAGATCTTGAAGGACTACTCTTCTGACAACCCTCTCTGCTGGCGCATCTGCTTCACGCTCTGGTTCCTCCACTGGTTGAACTCAACCAAAATTTGTATTACATCAAACATTTAGTTTAGTCTTGGGAAAAAATCAAAATACAAAAACATTGTATAAACCTTAGAAAAATAAAAAACATGGTCAAAACATTCTTACCTTTTGCACCCCGCTGAGTGCCTTCTAGTAATTCTAAATCTGGATCTCCTCATAAATTAATGCCTGCATATACATACTCATCGATGGTGACAATCTGTCGCCTGAACCAGGCAAAGAACACAGTTGAGAACACAATGGTTGATTGGCCTGTATGCCTACCCATGAGTTCTACCTATCTCTGCATCCACGGATCTCTAGGAGTAGACACATCTAGTGTCGTATGTTGTGGCTACATCAGTGGAATCCATTCGAAGGCGTAGGATATGAGGATTGAACCATAATTGAAGTTCTTCTTCCTTCCTCCCTTTACTTTGTTCAGCTGTTACTTATCTGAGAAAGAACAACTTCAGACCAATTGAAGGTTGTTGGCTCCATACACTCTAGCGCGTATTGCATATATGATCTATTCGCTACATGTAGTGTAATGGTGCTAGCGAGTTTTGCAATAATGAAAAGGATAGTTATCAAAGGTAAATATCTAACATCCCGGATGTTTATCTTTCCATCTTTTCTTGGCTCTTCCCATGGATAAAAATGTTGCAAAACATAATATCTCACTGTCTCTCCTCCAAGAATAGACTCTGAGAGTCAAATAGGTAAGCCTCTCCTCGACAAACCTGTAAGAAAGTATAAATCCTTGACTATTATGGGAACCAATGGGTTCTGAATATGAAATTCCTTGATAGCTGGATCCCATGCTCAAACTAAGAACTCCAAGAATTCTATTTTTTGCCTCATCCCTGACAACCTGAAGCACTTTAGCAGTCCAAAATCTCTTAGGGATCTTACTGTACCCGGATAATTTAGGGCAATCACATCATGCTCTTAATGTTCTCTTTCCCTCCATGTAATCATCATTGTAATCCGATGGAAACTTGAAATACAATTATAAGAACCTTTAGATTCCATTCAATGAAAAAAATTGGGCAAATTTTGGGCATAATGCAAAAAAAGAAAATGTATATTGTGCTCAACGCAGGATCAAATAAGAGACAGTGCATTGTGTATGCAAGTAACCTTCAATTTAGTTGCTATGCAACGCAGGTTTCGACATCCAAGGGTGCGTTGCCCTATTTTTGGGTAGAATTTAACCTAGGGACATCAAAACCCTAAAAATTTGCAGAAATTGGAAATGAAATGATTATTGAAGGAAAGAGGAGGTTCATATCACTAACCTGGATCAAATGACAATGAAATCCATCCAAAGAAATGATTACAATCAGCAACTGAAGTTCGGGGGAAAAATCAGGTTTAGAGCTCCAAAATGCAAATGATAACTATGGAATGGTAAAAATGAATAGTAAAAATACTTTTAATAGTCATTTAATTATTTACAAATTACATTATTTGCTATGACTATAGTTTTATTATTTTTTTTATCATGAAACAGGTATTTTTAATCCATTTGATGTTTTTCTGAATAGGTCTTACAACTGATGAATAGATCAGTCGTGTAGATTTATTTCAAGAATGATTTGACCACAAAGCATACTTTTTCTCCTTATTTTTTGAGCTTTGTTAAAAACAAAAAAGGACTTGAAGCGCACTTTTATCTCTTTTTTGAGCTTCGATAACAGCAAAAAGGAACCCCTGGAGTCTTCTTTCAGCTCTTTTCAGACTACGATAATGTGAAAAGATTTCCAAGAACTTGTCTTTTCGAGCTCATAAAATTAAATGAATTGATATCTATTCAGTATAATTTTAACCCTTTTCCATACTGAGATAGATTATTTATGAAAAAGGAATACCTTGGTTGAGCATAACTAAAGAGGTTCTCTCAGATCAATTTTTCGGATCTAAGCGACAACATTACAAAAAATTAATTATGGAGTTTTCTTTCGTCCTCTTTTTCAAACTCTCTAAATATGAAAAAGGACTAGGCTATCACTATATTTAAGCTCGTTAAAACATAAAATAGTGATAGGCTTGTCAATCATGGCAAGAATCTAGTTTCATTCATCACTAGACTCGTTAAATTATTAAATAGCGATACATTATTCCCCCGAAGGGTTGAGTTATAGATCAAGCAAATGGTATCCTCCTCAAGCTTGTTAAAAAATAAAGAGGTACTAGTCGACAAATCACCGGGGAAAATTTGGGAAAGTGAACATAAGTTTTTACGGTAGCAGGTCACTCTTGAACATGACACTTCACTCCATCACTGTGACTGTTTGGGTTGGGTAATCTTCTTGATGGTTCATTCATACCTATGTTTCATCATACCTTCAATTAGGTTTTGGGTCAATGCTGCCAACTCATCTCAGTGTCTCCAATATGTTCAAGAGAAGTCATCCAGTGAATAATCATCCTTCTGCAATACTCATAAACCTTAATTCTCATGACATTCATCCCTGAACATTTCTATATCAAGTCATACCTTTGTCTCTGAATTCAGTAACTCCCATTTCGCAATAAGGTGGCTTCCAGTCGATGAAAAATCATTATCGAGGAAGTTCACTAAGAAACATTATGTTCCAGTACCATGAGGCTTGTTACAGCATTGACAAGATCCTTGCTTCCGAACTTTTGACCGAAATATTTTGTTTGGTGTTCGACATAAAATCATCTATTCACGCCTTACGAAATGTATTGAATTACCTTGAGGGCCATTGACATTAATGGTGATTCTCTCGTGTTTGTTAACAACTCACATCATTGGCTGGTAATCAAATGATGCCTTTCCATGTTCGACTACAAATCATATATTCGCATGGCTAGAATTGTACCTGAATGATCGATTGAACAAGATAAGAAGACCCCAAATCTAGTTTTAGCCATTTGGGCTATGATTTCAGGATCGTTGTACACATCATCTGTATGGTGACCTTACATACAGATCGTCATCCAAACATGGGCCTATATCTGTAGGCATGTCTGTATTGGGAAACATTCCAATGTAGACAAATTTCTGAATTATGTACATGTTATTAGATTGCTTATGTGTTGAACATGGGAATGCCTACCGTCAACAATTATGATCAAGAGGATATATCATGATGTAATGTATTGTAATATTGATGTAGGTCACCACACCACTTCATCTCCAGCCCATCACAGTGTAAAGCATCTCAATCAAAATATTGTTATTATTATTCTGACTTCATGCTTTAGGGGGAAATTTGTTATAGGTCAATTTGGGCATCATTGCCAATGACCTGGTTAACTGGATATCATCTCCAGGACCAATGAATAGGGTCTATCATCACCTGTCATTTCAGTTGCTATATGCCCTAAGACAAAGAACAAGACAAATCATCCATGACATTCATCTGCAAAGGTTTCCAAGATTTGAAGTTTATAATATATCATATGAGAGCTCATCAAAGCTACCTCTAAAGGGACTAAGTCCGTTGCATATGCAGGTAGCCCTGTTCAAGGCTTCTCTTCAAAGAACTTCCTGACACTCATAGGTGCGTTGGTCACATTGGGAGCGAAATTCTCATTGTTCTGGAATCTCCACTTGGCTAGTGCCTTCTAGAAGAGTTCACATGTGTCAAACTTCAAATCCATGTGTCCATTTGACATCTACAATATTGGAAACATGTATTGCCTATTATTGGAAAGTGATTGGTTGTAAAACTACCTTCATCTCCTCTATAAATTGAGCACAGATCTTAGTGTTTGATAAGGAATAATTTGAGTAGAGAAATGCTGGTGGAATTTCAATTGAGGATTTGATTTTTGTAACATGCTGTTGGAGAAATCTACATTGTGATGAGGCTGGGATGTTGCTGGAGATGGTCACTTCAAATCAATCACTAGGTTGTAACCTCCCCTTCTATCCATTAATAAAGGTTCCTACTTACTTTTCCACATATGTATCTGTATAAACTCATGTTTTCCATATTATGAATTCTTATATGATGTATATGGTTTATGTTTCATTGATTTAACTAAATAAATTGAATAAATATCTGTATTATTGCTATCTTTTGCTGTTTAGTGTTCATCTTTGCAGGAAATATTTTCAGAAATCTAGCTTGGATTTGAAGCTACAGCAAGAGAGACAGAAGGAGAACAGGAAGCGCTTGGACTCCAAGTAAGTTCTTTGATCTGTTCTGTGTGTCTATTTACAATTAGGAAAAGTAGTCACAAAGTCTTTAATCTCTTGTTCTAGATAAGCACCTGTCTGGGGAAGAATGTTTTATCCGTAATTCATAACTCCACATAACAATGTGTCTTCATCCCCTATTTCCATACTTGACTCCCTTTTTCATTGTTTTATACTTTATGACTTTCCTCCTCTTTTTCTAACATTTGTGCCTATTGTATTCTTTTTTTGTTTTCATATACCTTAATATTTTTTTCCTTTACATGGTTTTTCTCAAAAGGCACATGACTAGATTCAATCTTTCTTTCGAGGGCTAAGGTTTCAACAAAAAAATAAGCCTTACCCTTTTTGTGTCTTCTACGTCCAGGGTTTCTCCATTTTCTCCGCCTCACAGTTTATATTGGCTTTTTTAACTCGTGTATATATAGTATTTGATATGTGATATGTGATTTTTATCGAAATATATATTTATACAAACTATGGATCACAGAACAATATTTCAAATTATATACAACATCTTAATCAGTCCAAGGTAAAATATATCATGAGGTAACAATCATGTTTTTTTTTTTTCCTTAGTGGATATTTTAAGGGGACTTTGATGTAAGAAATAATGTAAGATCATCTTTCCAAAACTAGCTAAGTGACATAAAAATCTAATGTGGTAAATTTATATTTTGGAATACCTTCCTTCACATGTAAGAAAAAAAGTTGCATAATCTTTAAAATTTTATACCATTTAGGCTTCAACATCTTCTAAGGGATTCTCATGCTCCAATTAGGGTTTTTATATTCTCCTTTTAATAAGAAGTTGAGATCCACATTGTGCATAATTCCTTTATTAAAACTTTTCTCACCATCGGTAGGCAACCCTATAGCTTATGTTATTGAATCTTCAATGAATTCAAACTCAATTCCTATTATTTGAGCTTTGTTTCCATCAAAAGAGTGAATAAAATCATAACACCAACTCAAAGTGTAACCATTAAACTACTGGAAAATCAACTCCCATCCTGCGCTTCTGAATAAAGGTGCAACTTCATCACAGACCTTGAACCATACTCCATGTGGTTCAAATCGTCTCACATGACCTGAATTTCCCATTTCTTAACTTAGAAAAAATGAGCACTCTACCACACATTATCAAACATTACTAACAATTTCATTGTTTGTTTCCAGCCAGTCACTTGGGATTGACAAAATTAGTTGATTTGCACACAATTCTAGTTTTAACCCTCCTTCTCTCCAAGCCTTATTTAACATTTCAAACCAAATAAAAGTATCACATTAAGCCATATCACATGTTAAGTTACATAAAATAGCTTAAATTTTTTAAAATGACCCAAATGATAGATTCAAACTTTAATTTTTTCAAAATTTAGCAGGCGCTACGAAAATATTCCATAACACCACTTGTTTTTTGGCATCTAATTGGTGCAAGACTTGGGTAAACAATTTGACACACCAAAAATGAATTTTTAAACTTGTTTCTTAAACCTTATGCCATGTTTTCACACGAAAATTTAACTTAATCATATACTTAAGCCCACTTTGCTTGTAAAACTCTTAACTATTTTTAAAACAATATAACCCCTTTTTGAAAGTACAAACTTGGTGCTAACATTTTTGTTCATCTATTGGAGAAATATCTGAATGCTACTTTTTCTCAACAGTTTGGGGTAGATCCAAGAGCTGTATTTATAGCTCCATTTATTTATTGATTAAATCATCACTAGGTGTGTGAAAACTTCTATTAGTGTATTGTTTTTTGAATTACTTGTTTATTTTTAGGACTTTCAAGAGCTTCAACTTGTTATTTCTTGCACCTATAAATATTGTGGATAGACAAATTTTTTCATGTGATTCTATATATTCATTATGATCTTAATATGTTTTGGTTTCTAGATGATGTGGTACATGAGGGCATGCTCCCCAAAATGTTTTCATCACCAACAATGTACCTCTCACAAAGAATCCCATTAATCTTAAACCTCAATTTTTTATTGTGGTGAATATATCATTGTTTTTGTGAACTTTGGAAGTAAGTGCATGGTTAATTATATTTCCTTTGTACCATTATTAAATGTTTATAGAACAAAATTTCGAATGTTTTTATATGAATAAAGATAAGTAGTATTTTCATTAATTTTTTTTTAATCCTTGTTAAATTTAATGTATGTCTTATTTTTTATTTTTTTAGCTTTTTTTGATGGTTGTTAACTTACAAAGGAAAAGAATAAAAATTTGAGCGGGAAAATAATTAATTTTAATGTAAAATCATTAAAGATAAAGAATAAGTGTGAGGGTTAATCAATTTGTGTTATAAAATCATTTCTTCACAATCTCGTAATGACTTTGCAAATTAGAAAATTTTCAAATACAAATCTATCACTTGAAAACTATGATAGATAATGATGACTCTTAGAAAATTCTTATAACTAAAATAAGATAAATAACAATGCACAAGTTTGCATCACTTTTGAGTATCATAGAGAATTTTTTAAAAATGAGTTAGAATAAAGTTCATTGTTAAAGTTGGTCATTTACTAATGTCAGATTCTTTGATTAGTATTCAGGATGTAGACCCCCATTTTGTATGTAAGAAATAGGGATAACAATAAAAAGAGTGATGTGTTAGAAATAAAAAGAGAAAGGTGACTGCACTGAAGTTTTAGTAACCACATCCTATCTATAAGTGTGCTTTCTTGACCCTTCAACCATCATACTTCAAAAATTCGTTACAGAAACTTTGTTGATCATGATTATTTCAATGGTTCGAGCTAAATTCACGATCCTCGTGTGAGAAATCCAAATGAGGGTAGCTGCAAGTATGGTAAAAAATAGTTTAGTGTTACCGTGTTTCAATACTTATTAATGTATCGTGTTTATGAAAATTCACTTATGGTAGTGACTACAAGGTCAAGGATGAAGTGGGTAGTGTTAAGGGATTGGGTCTTGGATCCTTGAATGGCTTGATAAGGTCATTGTAGGGAATTCTCCAATAATATGCATTCAAGGAACTTATTAGAACTTGTATTGGTTGTATATGTGATGCTCTAGTGCCCTCAAATCTATTTGGTATGAATGTCGAGGAAGGGATATTGAGTGAAAGCCTTTGGAACAGAGGGATTTTACATAATGATCTCTATATTCCCTCAAGAGTCCTATAGCAGCCTTATGTGCAAATATATTTTTGTCCTATTAGAATTTGGAAGGTGGTCTTCTTTGTATTACAAGAAGCCCATATTTTAAATTTTACCACCAATATTTGGTATCTTGGATTATGATTCCTAACATTTGATCTTCATTAGTTAGAAAGAGGTTGAGCTTGTAGCAACCAAAAAACCAATATCGATTCCATTTTCAAAGGATTGAGAGGGATTGACACTAATTTTTATAACCTTATACTCAAATGGGTCAATGAGCCTTAGTACTGTTAACTCAACTAGTGTCTGCTCCACAAACTATCCAAGCTGTTTTTTTCTTTTTGTCAAATATGCTACCCCTCCCCTGTGCCCAAGTCCTCCTCCTATTCTAGAATACATGTCTCCACCTATAAAATCGCATGCTTTAGAACCAATGCCTACATAGTATAAGAAATTGAATAATTTGGAAGATTTTCTTTGCATTTCTCTAAGTTTTGTAGCAGTTCTAGCTTCACTGGTATTGTTGGGATTCAGAATGGTTACGTATAAATTGATTGCAAACATTTCTAGAGTGGGACACAAAGCTGATCAAGGAGAGGTATTGCAAATAAATTCAGTTGGTAGTGGTAGGCATCTAAAAAGTGTGACTCAAGCACAACCGATTTTGGAAAATGAATATGTTGCAGAGATTGCAAAAGCCATTTTGTAAGAAAATATGTTTACATTTCTTTTTAAAATATTTTGATTCATTAGCCATATTTTTGTTGGTTGTTCTATTTTAATATTGGTTCATGTCTTATTATTGTGACCACTTGTTAGATACCTTCATACACAATTTCAATAATGTGTTTCCATTTTATTTGTATCAAATTTATAATGTGGGACTAAGCCTAAGATGGTTTCCATGCATCCTCAAGGACAGTGAAGCCTATTTGTTCAGACAGGTCCTTAATATTTTCTACATTTGTAAATTTTCATGTATTTTCAAAATATTCCATTTAAAAAGCAAACTTGATATGATAAAAATTGGGGGTAAAGGAACCTATCAAAAAACATGTATCACTTATCTGTAGTGTCCCATGGAAGCCACCATGAGTAATAATTAAATCAAGATTCATAACAACTATTGCATGATCCAATCATGGTAACAAGGTATCCCATCAATAGGCTGGAGAAATCTAAACAATTGTTAAGTAAGGGCTTCGTCCACTAAGTATGCCAAACTGAACTAGTGAATTTACCTCGACTTATGATTGGCAACAACTTAATTGGGAAAATGAAGAAATAGATACCATGATGGGCATGTGTTCATGTTCTTTGAAGGAAAAAAAAATATACTTGATGCCTTCAAAACACATGTATCACTTATCTGTAGTGTCCGATGGCAACCACCATGAGTAATAATTAAATCAAGATTCATCACAACTATTGCATGATCCAATCATGGTAACAAGGTATCCCATCAATAGGCTAGAGAAATCTAAACAATTGTTGAGTAAGGGCTTCGTCCACTAAGTATGCCAGACTGAACTAGTGAATTTACCTCGACTTATGATTGGCAACAACTTAATTGGGAAAATGAAGAAATAGATACCATGATGGGCATGTATTCATGTTCTTTGAAGGAAAAAAAAATCTACTTGATGCCTTCAACACCCAAATCCTTGTTTCATGCATTGTTACCTCTCCATCAATCTACATTCATCTACACTTCAATCTACATGCCCTTTCACCTTTTGGTGCAAATTCTAGTTTGCAAATTTTTTCAATTAGATATGACTTAAATTATGTTGCCATTATTAGTTTACTTCTTGTACATAATGAGTTTAGCATAATTTTGAGTTCATTTACAATGTGAACTATTTCACTAGTTCATAATATGAACTAAATAAAACATCTTCTAACAATGATAAGATACGATCGTTACTCCAATCCATTTAGTTAGCATCCTAACTGGGGTTAACATGAATGAAAGCTTCCCCTACAAAAAAATTTAAGTTGACTTATTAGAAAATATTTGTGTATTCAGTCATCCTTAGAAAGGAAAAATAAAAAAAGAAACCAACAAAGATTTCCAAAAAACAACTAAAAGGATGCAAAATTTATAAGGCAAATAGAAATGAATTAATATGCCAACTAAGAAAGGTGCAATCTAATGTCAACTACCAGGGAATTAAAACATGAATTAGCTTTCCAAATAAACTAATATGCCAACTAAGAAAGGTTCAACCAAATGGCAAATTTAAAAAAATAAAATATGTACCAACATGCCAATTTTATGTTGAAGTACTAGCATCCCCTATGAGGATATGTAGGTTGGGGTATTTCAAAATATTTTTGTATTGAGCCATTCTTTAAAAATGAAAAATGAAAAACTAAACCATCAAAGAGTTTCTTTTAAAAATCGTATAAGTAACACAATTTATAAGCTAAATAAAAATGAACTAATATTTCAACTCCCACTAAACTAAAATATGGACTAGCATGCCAAAAAATATATTGAGATACTAGCTTCCCCTATAAGAAGATGTAATTTGGGCACTTCTAAGATATGTTATCATTCAACCACCTTTAACACTAAAAATTGAAAAACTAAACCATGAAAAAGTTTCAGAAATGAACTAAGAAGTAGTTAAACTGTAAACAAAATAAAAATGTTATAATATATCAACTAAGCAATATGAAACCAAATGTAAGAAGTAGTTATATTGTAAGAAAAATATGAAATAACATGCCGATTAACATGTTGGAATATTTCCCACGTGGTGTCGAGTAGTCAGTGATGGGGTGCACTGTTAAGGCACTCCATCTGCAAGGTCACCGGTTTGAAACCCATGGGTGGGATGGGAGGAGAAAAAATGGAAAGATTAGGATTAGTCTAAACTACCAAAAAAAAAAAACATGTTAGAATACTAATTTCCTTTAAAAAAGATTGTAAATTAAACTATTCCAAAAATATATTTGTATTCAACCATCTTTAAAATAAAATAAAAAACAATTAAACCATAAATTTTTTTAAATAAATTCATATTAACCAAAACAAAAATAATAACTAAAACCGAAATCATCTTAAAAAAATATATACGACAATCAAACTTCAACCCAAAAAGATAGAAAAAAATAGTAAAATCTTAAATACATCATATCACTTGTGAATGTAGCATTAAAATGGCAAGCAATATCATAATCACATCACTAAGAAAGCAAAATAGTTTTGCATCAGTAATATCATATTTCTTGAAGTTTCTCAACCACTAACACAGAAAAACCATCATAGCTTTTTAAAAGACCTTGGGTTTTTCAAAAACCATGTTCTTAACCACATGCAGGGCATGCTCATTATGGCTGAAATGTTGAATATCCAATTTTATCAGTCCCAGCTCATTCTTCGCCATGCTGCAATTTCTAGTAGATTGGTGGAAAAAAGATAAAATCTGTGTACCTATTCCCCTTTCTGCCACAAATATTTTAGATTGCGGTTTGAAATTTCACAGTAACTATGCTTTTCTATCACATATATTTTATAGGTTAGTCTGAAATTTCATAGAAACAATGATTGAAGGAATTGTAGAGCACATGGAAGACATCAAATTATATTCATATCATACTAGTATATGAAAATTGAAATATGTATCCAAAATATATTAATAAAAAGTACTATTATGGTCCATAATATTATTAGTAAAATTAAAAAAGCACAGAAATCCCTTTCATGATAGAAGGTAATAGACATGGAAGTACCATAAACTTTACCAACTGGGATTGTTCCACAATTCTCTAAAGCATCTATCAGTTGCATAATAGTCTTGAGGGTGGGGCTAGGTTGAGTAATGAAACTTTGGCATCAAAATACAGCTAGCAGAAAGCAAGAAAAAAAACCCTTAGTTCCTGTTAGGAAAATCATTGCGCCAAGAGGTGCTCTACAACCCAGTATAGGGTACATGTGTAGATGTAATGTAAGAAATTTTGTAAACTTTCATAATTTCGACTCAATATATTTAAAATAAAAACAAATATAAGTATATCGCTCAGTCCCAATCGTGGAAACATCTTAACATTATTCAGCAGACAAGGTATGTTATAAAAACAGTTTCACATTTATTTTGAAATGTCATATAGCATTTATCCGTGATGGAGTGAAATTTTTTATTGCATTTATTAGGGATACGGTGAATTTATTCTGAAATATTTTATCGCATTTCTCTCCCCTATCTGGGAATTTTAATTCTGAATTTTTTTATATCATTTCTTTCCGTTGTCTAGGAATTTTCCATTGTAGATCATTCGAAATAAAATTTGTACCACTATTTTTCCATTGTGTCCACTTCCAGTTTCACCCACCAAAACCTTGGTCTGATTCTTCTTCGGGGTATCCCATTGTGTCCACTTCCATTTTCACCCACCAAAATCATGGTCGAATTCTTCTCGAGGGTATCCAAAAATTCCTACCATATGATAAGGGTTCATCACGGAGGTATTATGAGATCCACGAAGTAAATTTTGAATTTACATTGTGATAAATTCTTCTCTAGTGTATCCAAAAAATCTGTGAATATCATAATTTATAAATTATATAGATTGTAATTTGCACTCACTCTTTTTTTTTAACAATGAGGTAAGTAGGAGAGAGAGAGAGAGAGAGAGAGAGAGAGAGAGAGAGAGAGAGAGAGAGAGAGAGAAATAAGGGGGGAGGGAGAGGGAGTTAGGAGAGAAAGGGGGAGAGACGAAGGATGAGAGGAGGAGGAGAGAGGGATGGATATAGAGATGGAGTTGGAGGGGGAGAGAAGGAGGGAAGAAGAAATACATAGAGAGTGAGAAGTGGAGAGAGATGGAGTGAAAAGGGAGAGATGGAGAGATAGTGTGTATGTTTAGGGGTGAGATAAAGAGACATAGAACGAGTGATGGAAACAAGGGGGGAGAGAAGGAGAGAGAAGGAGAAAGGGAGGGATATAGTAACATAGTTGAAGAGAGAGATAGAGTGATGGGGGAAGAGAGAGGATTGGAGGGCAGAGAGAGAGAGAGAGAGAGAGAGAGAGAGCAAGGGTTGGGAGGGGGGGCGGGGTGAACAGAGGGAGGAGGGAGAGAAAGGGAGAGAGAGGAAGGAAAAGGGAGTGGACTTGAGAGAAATGAATACAGTGATGGGGGAAGATAGAGGATTGTAGGAGAGAGAGATAGATAGAGAGAGAGATGGGGGAAGAGAGATGGAGGTAGGAGAGAAAGTGAGAGAGAGGAAGGAAAAGAGAGGGGACTTGAAAGAGAGGAGGAGAGAGGGACAGATATATGAGTTGAGAGGGAAGGATACAGAGATGTAGTTGAAGGGGGAGATATGGATGGATAGGGAGATGGAGATGGATGGGGAGAGAGGGAGGGGAGAAGAAAGGCTTAGAGTGAGTAGTGGAGAGAGAGGGAGCGACAAGGGAGAGATGGAGCAAGAGTGTGTATGTTAGGGGGTGATATAAAGAGACAAACAAGGAGATATGGAGAGAAGGGGGAGAGAAGAATATAGTAAAAAAGTTGGAAGGTGAAGATAAAGAGAGAGAGAGAGGGATTTGGGAGAGAAAGGAAGAGAGAGAGTGAAGAGAGGTAGGGAAAGAGTGATTTATATGGAGGGAGGAAGAGGGGGAAAGGGAGGGAGTGATAATGAATATGGAGAGAGAGGGAGAGAGGAGAATATAGATATAAGAGGGGGAGAGAGAGGGCGAGAGGAGGAGGGAGTGATGGATAGATAGATGTGGAGAAAGGGAGTGTATGTTTTGGGGTTGATATAGAGAGACAAAGTGAGATAGTGATATAGATGTAAGGTGAAGAGAAATAAGAGATAGATGGAGACAAGGAGGCAGGGAAAAATATATTGATAGATATGGAGTGAGAGAGAATGTGTGTTTGGCGGGGTGAGATAAAGAGAAAAATGAGAGATGGAGGGAGATATACATATAGATGTTGGGGGGAGAGAGGGAAGAAGATTTCTTTCACTAGATGCATTGATTTCAGTGTAAATGGTAATTTATAATCCTATTTGATTGCTTGCACAATGCATTGATTTTAGTGTAGATGTTGATTACTAATGATATTTGATTACTTTCACTATGTGAATTGATTTCAATGTAGATGATTTCCAATACTATTTGATTTCTTTCACTAAATGCATTGATTTCAGTGTAGATGGTGATTTATAATCCTATTAGATTGCTTGCACTAGATGCTTTAAATTTGATTTATAATTATATTTAATTGATTTCACTAGATGCATTGATTTCAATGTAGATTATTTCTAATCCTTTTTTATTAATTGCAATAAATTCATTGATTTATATGTATATGGTGATTTCTAATCATATTTTATTGCTTGCACAACTGGATATGTTTCTTGCGAGAGTGGGGCCCTCCAAAATCATTATACTAAACCACCTGAATGGATGGCTCCCCTGTAGCCATGAGGATATCCATTGCCACAAGAGTTGGTTAATACAAAAGTAGTATACATTGAAAATACCATGGCAGGGAAAAATTAAACGAAAATTTAGTATGTCGATCAAGGCAAACATGATTATAACCAATTCATATGTCGTTGAGGTCGAGGGAACAAATATAAGTAGTGGCACAATGATGCATTAGAAAATTATATCCATTTTGATAAGCAAGGGTCAGAGAAAGAGCATAATATGTGTGTGTGTTTGTGCGTGTGTGTGTATTATAACCCTATTTTAACATATTATAGCCATACACGTGAATAAAAAGAGATAAACTGAAACCAGTATAGTTTAACAAAAAAAAAAATTTGTGACATTTGAACCAAAAATTTGAATTCTATGTTACTAGATAGTACAAGATCACTCGTGCAACAATAAGAAATGTAATTTAAGCTAGTTTAAAGAAAAAATTGCACTATATAATTATAGGGTAACAAATTGATATTATATATAAAAATTAGGGTTATTACTACTAAACAGTTTAAAAAATTAGTTGAAAAGATAAAAGATGTGTATGCCAAATAAAATTGAACTAATATGCCAAAAAGTATGTTGCAATCAAATGTATATGAACTAAGATGCCAATTGATATGTTGAAATATGTAAAACTCCCTAAAAACTAAAGCATACCAATTAATATTAAAATACTAGCTCCTGCATAGGAATATGTATGTTGGGCTATTACAAAAATTGTTTGTATTGAACCATTAAAAAAAAAACTAAAAAACCATAAAAATTTTCAAAAATTAACTAATAAAAAAACTTATTGGTAAAAAATGAACTAATATGGAACCTAAAAAAGGTGCAACCAAATGTAAACTACTAAGAAACTAGCGCATGAACTAGCACACAAATCAATATGTCAAAATACTATTTTCCCCGACAAGAATATGTAAGTTGGACTATTCAAAAATATGTTTGCATTCAACTACCCTTACAAAGAAGAATTGAAACACAAAGAAATAAAAATAGTTTCAAGAGTCAACCAAAAAGGAACAAAATTTGTAATCCAAATAAAAATGAACTAATATGTGAACTGAGCAAGCTACAAACAAATGTTAAATACCAACAAACTAAAATATGAATCGGTATACCAATTACTATGTTGAATACTATCTTCCCTACAAGAATATTTAAATTGGACTATTCAAGAATATTTTTCTATTGAGCCATCCTTAAATATGAAAACAAAAAAGAAACTAAACAATAATGAAAGAGTTTCAAAAATCAACTATGAAGAAACAAAATTATAACCCAAATAAAAATGAACTAATAATCAAAATAGTGCAACCAATAAAATAAAATATGAGCTAGCATTCCAATTAATATCCTAAAATACTTTCTTACCCTACAAGAATATGAAAATTATTCCAAAATATTTTGGTATTCAATCATCCTTAAAAATAAAAGCATAAAACTAAACCAAGAAATAATTTAAAAGATTAGTTGAGAAGAAACAAAATGTATAGGCCAAATAAAAATGAACTAATATGCCAAATATAAACTATCAAGAAACCAAGTTATGAACTAGCATGTCTAATAATATGCTAAAATATGTAAACTACAAAGAAACTAAAACATGCCAATTAATATGTTGAAATAATAGCTTCCCACAAAAGAATGTATACTTTGAGCTCTTCCAAAATATGTTTGTATTCAATCAATCCTAAAAAGTAAAATAGAAAACCAAAACCCGGTTAAAATATTTCGAAAATCAACTAAGAAGAAGAAAAATTTGTAACCCAGAAATGAACTAATATAGGAACTAAACAAGGTGCAACAAAAGTAAACTATGAAAAAACTAAAATATGAAATAGCATGCTAATCAATATGTTGAAATATTAGTTTCCCCTACAAGAATATGTATGTTGTGTTATTCCAAAATATTTTTGTATTCAACCATCTTTAAAAGGAAAAAATGAAAATCTAAACCATGAAAGAGTTTAAAAAATAAACTAGGAGGAAACCAAATTTATAAGCAAAATAAAGAAGAACTTATTCCAACTTTGCAAGTTGCAACCACATGTCAACTATGAAGAAACTAAAATATAACTAGCACACCAATCAATATGTTACAATACTAGTTTTCCTTTCAAGAATATGTATGTTTGGCTATTCCAAAATATGTTTGTATTTAGGCTTCCTTAAAAAGGAAAATTGAAAAAATAAACAATGAAAGAGTTTTAAAAATCAACTAAGAAGAAGAAAAAATTATAAAGAAAGAAAAAATTAACTAATATGACAACTAAGCAATCTCCAAAGATATTTCAATTACCAAGAAACTAAAACATGAATTGGGATGGTGATTAAAATGTTGAAATGATAGCCTCTTGTATAAGAAAATAAAAGTTGGGTTATTCCAAAATATGTCTGTATTCAACCATATTGAAAAAAAAACAAAGCATGAGAGAGTTTCAAAAAGAAAATAAGATGAATCAAAATTTAAAAGACAAATAAAAATGAATTAATATTCCAATTAAGAAAGGTGCAACCATTGTAGATTACCAGGAAATTGAAATATAAACTAGCATACCAATTAGTATGTTGAAATACTAATTTCCCCTCCAACAATATGTAAGTCATGTTATACAAAAATGTGTTTATATTTGGCCAACCGTAACAAATAAAAATGAAAATCAAATCCTGAAAGAGTTAACAAAAAAAATAAGCAAAAAAATATAAGCAAAAAAAAATGTTAAATTGTAGCAAGAAAAGACTTCATTTGACTTGTTCTTTAATCAAATTAGGAAATTCAAATTCCCACTTTAGTGGGATGAGTTGACAGGAGATTAGCAGGAGTGACATGGCCAAATCACTCAGTTAAGTCAATCAATTCAAGTTGGTGGGCTAGTAGTAGAGTTGTGTGCAAGTTGGTGGCTAAGATATAATTGTCTAAAGGTGTTATCTTTAGTGAAAGTTAGTTATTCAAGATCTTGTCTAGGAAAGAGTCAACATGAGTTCAGTTGATTAGTTGTAATTGGTGTTAACTCATTTAACTCTCAATTAACAAGTCAATTTACTAAAAAGAGCCCTACTCGTGCATATAATCTGAATTTCCTAAAGAATTAATGGGAAAATGCACAATTGTATTGATTATTGTATATTAGTGAGTGTACAAAGTTTGCATGTAGCATGTGAGCTTATTCCCTTCAATTTATGCAAGGAAGTAGGAGTTTTCCATATTGTATAGGAGAAGGAATTGTGAAAGGAAAAAGGAGGAAGAAGGATGTCTATTTTTGCTGAGAATTAGCTAGAGTAGAGTGAGGAAGAGATCAAAATTATAGTGAAGATTGAGCTTCAAGAATTGAAGTAGTCATTGCAATTGATCATTGTTCTCATCTGATATAATACAAAAAAGGGAGGGTTTTTTCCAAGTTATGTTCCCTAATAAAAACTATGTTCATTGTGGTTGAATGATTGTATGTGTTTCTATTGTCAGTTTTCGTTTATCAGAATTCAATACAAGAAATTTGTGTCTATTGATTTAAGTGATATTTATTTAGAAACTACAAATTTCGATTTATTTCTACATGGTAACAAAGCTACTGAAAAATAAATATAAACTAGGTTCCTGATCATCTCTCAAAAGAAATTTCAAATAATAGAGTTTGAGGTGCACGTACTTCTTCAGTGCAGGAATAGTATTTCAATGGATTGAGGCTTGAGTATGCATTGGAGGGAACCTCAAATTTCTGTGCTTGGAAAGATAAAATGGAAGTCATGTTGGATGAAATGGAGTATTAAAGTACACAAAAAATATTATTCCAAAGCCAATAGAATCATATGCATAACAGATGGATCTGTGGAAGAAAGAAATTGAAAAATCCAGGAGGATAATCGTGGAGGGAGTCAGAGACCATGTGGTTTCGAATTTGCATCGAAACGAGACTACTTATGTAATGTGGAAAAATCTCATAGAGCTATTAAAAATGAACATCAATGCCAAGAATTGAGCATTGAAGGATAAGCTCAGGATCATTCAAATGAATAAAAATGAAATTATTGTTCAATAACTATCCATATTCACTCAGGTGAGAGATGAACTTGGAGGAGTTGGAGAGACTATACCAGCATATGAACTTGTGAGCTCCAAGAACTCCTTTTTATTCCAAAGTCATGTCACAACTATTAGGATGCAATTAATGGAAGATAAAAGCTCACAAATTGGGAGAGACTTTCGTCTAACTTGGTTCAAGAGGAGATTAGAAGAAACACTGGAGATGGAGTCTCATCCAAAACTGATGAGGAAGAAAAATTTGATTTACTTGCTAAAGGAAATAAATCCAAACAAAAGAATGCCCAAGGAAAGGAAGAATATAGCTAGATCCATGATAGGAAGAAATACCTCAGAAAAATTAAATGCTTTCACCACCATGAGTATGGAAATTATGCAACCAAGTGTCCACATAAGAAATATAGTAAGAAGCCTGCAACACCAGTGGGAGGAGATGATATCCCACCACAATTAGAGTTGGATTTCACCCTCATTGATTATATGTAAAGCATTGTATAAGGTAGTGTGTGGTACTTAGACTATGGTGCTTCATTTTATAAGACATGAAATAAGGAATTTTTTAGCAGCTTAGAGGAGAAATACCTACAATTACACATAGAGCTTGGAGATGATGGCAGGTATATCGCCAAATGGATTGACACTTCTACCTTTCAAATGGATTCAGGCTCCCATATACACCTAAAGAATGTAATGTATGTGTCCTTTTTGAAGAAAAATCTAGGTTTTGTAGTTGTACTTGAAGACATAGGATATGATGTGGTTTTCAGTAAAGGGAAGGCTTATCTGAAGCATGTTGCTACTGGAAAGGTTAAGCAGATTGGTATTAGGATTAAAAATTTCTACAAGATGGAGGTTTATGCATGTGTTGCATTAAGTAGCAAGGAAAAATATTTCCAAGGTTGAGATGTTGGAGAGCTTTCGCATAAGCACATGGGACACCTACACCATGGAGCTCTGAAAATAATGTAGCAGATCACCACTAGACATCCAAAATTCACCCTTGATCAACATGATGTTTACAAGGGATGGAATCCTGTAAAGTATGTTAAATCATCCTTTCAGGGCTGAGATAAAAGAGCTAGATCCATATTGGAGCGAGTTCACTCAGATGTATGTGGACCACTTTTCACAATCTAAATTGCAAAGCACATGTATTATGTGATCTTCATATATGATTTTTCCCGCTAATTTTGGATCTATTTCATGAATAATAAAGATGAGGTTTGTTCAAAGTTTGTTGAATTTAAATCCCTAGTTGAAAATGATATTGGAAAGAAATTTAAATCACTGAGAAGTGATAATGGAGTAGAGTATGTGTCTAATTCTTTCAAATAATTATGTGCAAAGGAGGGTATTGGAAGGGAGTTGTTTGCACCCCACAACCCACAACAAAATGGATTTTTAGAGAGGAAAACTACAAGTATTGTAGGAGATGCTAGAGAAATTTTGCATGACCAAGGGTTGCCATTGCTTTTGTGGGCAGAAACTTGCAATAAAACCATTTACTTGCAGAACATGACCCCTCACAAAATTCTTGTAATGATTACACTTGAAGATAATTTATCTAGCAGGAATCTAGGTGTTTCCCACTTTCGTATTTTTAGACCCATGGTATATTTTCATGTCTCCAAAGATAGGAAAAAGTTGGAGCCCACTGCAGAGAGGGGGATCTTTGTGGGCTATTCTGATACACCTCATCTGTATCGGGTGTACATTTCCTCACTCACGATGAATGTTATGAGGATATATGTGAGATTTTATGAGGAGAAAGCCACGAGTAGATCTTTAGATTGAGAGATAAGCATACCACCAGAGTAGGCGCTTCTAGCTCCAAAGGACGAGCCTCAGCTAGATCCATAGAGTTAGATCTTACTCAAAGGAAAGAAAACATTCTAGGAGGATGATATGGAGTAACCACATGTGGAGGAGCAGAGAGAAGATCACGTGGAGGAAACCACTCACACAAATTCTTCCAGATATGGGAGGAAGATGAACATGATGGTTGTCAGGTTGGTGCAAGAAGATTTAGAACCAGGTTGTACCTCCTAGCTCCTTGCACAGATAGAGGAGATCACCAGATAAATATACATGATATATGGAAAACATGAAAAAATTGATAGATTTTGAGTTTTCTTCCTTTGAATAGGTTGTTTCCCAATAGTTGTGTTTGGATGCCATGGTGGAAACATTTAACTCCATGATGAAGAATTGTTTTTGGGAGGTGGTGCTTAGACCTAACGACAAGTCAGTTGCTAGTTCCAAGTGGTTGTATAAGGTGAAAAATCTAGTTGATGGCAGTGTTGAGAAATACAAGGCCAAATTTACGGCAGAAATATTCTCATAGGAGGACGAGATTGATTACGAGGAGAAATTTCCCCATGTCGAAAGATACTCATATATCAATACCATACTTGCATTATCAGCGCAGTTGAGGTGGCTAATCTACCAAATGGATGTTAATACTTTCTTCCTCAATGGAGTGGTTTAGGAATAGATCTACATTGAGTGGCCTGAGGGGTTTGAGACATTTAGTAGGGAGACACATATGTGTAGGCTCGAGGGAGACCTCTATCATCTGAGGAAGGCAGCTCATGCTTGGAACACTTGCACATATACTTATCTCAGTGGATTGGGCCTCACTAAAGGTGAAGAAGATGCCAATATCTACTACAATATGGTATATGGTAGTCTACTCATATTAGTTCTCTATGTGGATGATTTGATACTTACATTAAATGACAGATTGATCTATTATTGCAAGGAGTACCTTGCAAGAGAGTTTTAGATGAAGGATATGGGTTTGTTGCACTACTTCCTTGGCTTGGAGTTGTGGCAGGGATATGGAGATATATTTTTTGGATAGGGGAACTACACCCTTGAAATCGGTCATAGTTTCCATATGTAGGATTGAAAATCCATGGATACTGCTCCAGGTACTAACTGGAGGAAAGATGATGCTTCTATAGGGGAGGCAGTAGATGGCACTAATAACTATCTACAGGACATTGGTCGGGTCCTTGATGTACTTAGTTAACATAAGGCCTGATATTTGTTTTTTAGTGAACCAACTTGGTCAATTCATGGTTGAGCCTACCAAGCTTCACTATAAAGTAGAAAAACATGTTCTAATATACCTCAGAGGAACAAAAAACTTTGGTTTATGCTACACACATATTGATGGAGTGAAGTACATTGGGAGCAATCTAAAGTGTTGGGTCGGTAAAAAATTCTTAGTACATCAAGAAATAGATATATGTAGCACTCAACTTAGTAAAGGTTGAGTATATTTCTGTTATTCAAGCAACATATGATCCTATTTGCATCAGGAAGATCCTAGTTGGTATCTTCAGTTAGGGGATGGAGCCTACATTGATCCACTATGACAATCATAGTTGTATAAAACTATCTAAAAATCCATTGTTTCATGATAGGTGAAACCATATAGACATGAGGTACCATCACCTGATTGATTGTGTAAAGAGGAGGATTGTTATGTTAGAGTACATTCCTATAGAGGATAAGGATGTAGACATATTGACAAAGGCTTTGTCAAGTGGCAAGTTTGAGTTCCACAAGAGAAAGATTGGGGTTGTTCATAACCCCTTCCTTTCTAAGAGGGAGTGTTAAATTGTAGCAAGAAAAGGCTTCATTTGACTAAAAAAATGAAATATTTTAAGAAATAAACTAAGAATATAAAAAAAAATATGGGCCAAATATAAATGAACTAATATTCCAATTAGACAAGGCACAACCAAATGTAAATTACCAAAAAACTAAAATACAAATTGGCATGCTAATTAATATGTTGTAATACAAAAATATGTAAGTTGGGGTATTCCAAAATATTCATTTAACCATCCTTCAAAAAGGAAAATGAAAAAGTAAGCCATGAAATAACATCAAAAATCAACTAATAAGAAAGAAAATTTATAAGTCAAATAAAAATGAGCAAATATGTCAACCAGTCAATACTTGACTAAATGTAAAAAACCAAGAAACTAAAATATGAAGAATAAAATTTACAAGTCAAATAAAAATGATATGATATGCCAATTAAGAAAAGTGAAACCAAATGTCAACTACAAATAAACTGTAATTTGAACTGGCATGGAAATGATTATTTTGAAATACCAGCTTCTATTACAACAATATGTTAGCTAAGTTGTTACAAAATATGTTTTTATTTAGACATCCTTAGAAAAACTTAAAAATTAAATCATGAAAGAGCTTCAAAAATCAACTAAGAAGAGGGAAATTTTATATGTCAAATAAAAATAAACTAATATACCAAGCAAGGTGAAAGTAAACGAAAACTACCAAAAAAATTAAAACATGAACTAGCATGCGACTTATTATGTTTTAACACTAACTTTATTATGTTTTAACACTAACTTCTCCTAGAAGAATATTTAATTTGGCATATTGCAAACACTCTTTGTATTCAACCATCCATAAAAGGAAAACTAACAAAATAAACCATGAAAATGCTTAAAATATCAACTAAGAAGAAACACGATTTATAATTCAAATAAAAATGAATTAATATGTCAACTAAGCAAGGTGCAACAAATGTCAACTACCAAGAAACTAAAATATGAACCACTATGCCAATTAATATATTAAAATACTATTGGCCTCTACAAAATGATTGAAGTTGGGCTATCCCAAAATATGTTTAAATTCAACCATTTTTTAAAAGGAAAAATGAAAAACTAAACCATGAAAGAGTTTCAAAAATCAACTAAGAAGAAGCTAAATTTATAAGCCAAATAAAAATGAGCTAATATTCCAACTAAACAAGGTGCAATTAAATTTAAACTACCAAGAAAATAAAATATATATTAGAAGGACAATTAATTTGTTGAAATACAAGCTTCCTATATAAAAGAATATATAAGTTGGGTTATTCCAATATATGCTTGTATTTAGCAATTCTTAAAAAGGAAAAGTGAAAACCAAACCTAGTTTAAGAAATCAGGTTAGAAGAAACAAAGTGTATGGGTCAAATATAAATGAACTAATATGCCAACTAAGAAGGGTGTAATCAAATCCAAATTACTACGAAACTAAACTATAAACTAGCATGACTTATTGGAGACTTCTGCAGTTATTCATATTGTTGGAGATTTCCAGAATAACACTATGTAAATGTATGATTTGTCCAACGTGTTGGATGGTAACTCCATTAATCATCAGGGACCAAAGATATCGTTATGAGTAAATGAGTGTTGGAGAGCCTTTTAACATGAAATTTTTTTGAATAATGTTATTGTTGGATAACGGTAAAAGAAAATGTAATTAATATTTGACCAATTTTCACTATTTTTGAATTCATGGCATCTTAAACACAAATGTTTGATTTGGATTTATGCAGCAACGTAACATAATACAAATATAACCATAAATACAAATATGTAATGGAAATATAACTTCATTTAATTAATATCAAATGACTGAAATATGCTTACACAAAAAGAAAATACACTAGCTACGGCGCTGGTAGCTTATCTCTGAGAAGAGATGTGGTGGCTATAGGCCTATGAAATGTGTTACAATAAGGATATAAGGACTATTCATTATTAATAAACAATGGAAAACCCTAAATATCCAAAAACCTAACCCTAAGAGATGAAATGCTAGACTATGGGCCCCGTTGGGGTAAATTGGTAAATCAATTTCCTCACGTCGTAACTTTGGCATACTATCTCCGTTTGATGCACATGATACATTGTTAGGAATATATATCTGAGAATTACAATTGCTGACAACGAATATTGATTCTATGACTGAAACATCATTTAGGGCCTCAAAACGGCTCCAGAAGTTCAGGACCCGAAAAACTGCTAAAAATAGTAAATTATGCTACAATTAAGGAAACTAAAAGAAACAGTGGTGGGGGTCCACATGGAATAGGCGAGTGGCCACCAATTTCCACCTGGATCAATGTTGGTTCTTGTTTTTTGATGGTAAATTTTTCATCTAGAAACATGGACGCCTTGCACTTGTCGCCTTTCATTCCCATCTTAATAACATCTCCTCTCATATCTAGTTTACTATGGAAATTGAGTCCAACGAGTCCCTTCATTTCTTATATGTTTGTGTTACCCGCCTCCCTAATGACTCCCTCACCCATCAAGTCTATAGAAAAAATACTCACATTTGATCATTATCTTCACGCCCTTTCTCAAAACCACCGATCCCAAAAAGTCTGTTGTTCTCAAAACCATCTTCTCGAGAGCCTTAAAAATATCTGGTCCCCAGCTTCTTTGAGCTGAAAAATTCCATCTAGTTGAAGATTTCAAAGAAAATGGATATTCCTCTACTCAGATCTTTAAATCTCTCCAGTCTATTACTAACCCTAAACCCAAAAATGTGGACCTTTGTCCCTCTTGCAGCTAAGTCACCCTCCCTAACATTAAAGGAACCACTGATCTTATTGCTAATATTTTGACTAAGAAGAGCATAAAAATCTTATTTAAACCACAAAAAAAACCTCAAGCAATTTTTATAATTGACCAAAGACATATGAGATCCCCTACTAGGACCATGGGTTTATGAAATTCCTTGTTCCTTTGGTAAATCGTACATTGGTCAAATGGGTCATCCTTTCAAAAACTGTCTCAAGGAACACATTTTTGACACCAACCATAACCGTCTTTTAAATCCAGCCATAGTTTATTAATCATATAAGTCCAAACACTTAATTTTCTCCAATCTATCAAAAGTCATAGCCTTTGCACCATTCTACAACTCTCCTACCATTTGAGAATCCCTCGAAATAGAGAACAACCCTAATAACTTTTATAGAGAGGATGGTTACAAGCTCAACCAATCCTGGAAACCCATCATCCACCTTCTCACCTAATGAATCCTTACCGTACCTTAATTACCATCTTCCCCTCCTAAGTGCCTCCTATTACCCCCTTTCCCTTTTTTGATCCATTCCTTATTTTTTCTATTAATACTGTAAAAAATGCTTTTGGTCGTCTTAAAAAAAACTCTTATGTATTAGCTTTATATAAATAATAACAAAAAATGAAGTTAATCCTTTAATATAAACTATAAAATTTATTTCTTGTTTAATTCTTAACCTTTTCATTTCTCTACCTATATCTGTGCCTTTTAACTACAAAAATAGAACATCCTTTTTAATTTCAAAATCTCTTTCATCTTAATATTCCTTATTTCAATTAACAAAATTTGATCAATTTCAACTAATTTGTCATGAATTTATTTGTTATTATTCTATTTATATTTGTTATTGATTCTTAATATTTTAAAAAAATAAAATCAACGAATTCTTTGATTATTTAATCCATTCTCATTTCAATTATGTCTTCTTTGGCAAAATAAAAAATCTAAATCTAATTCCTCATTCTATTAATTCTTATTTCTACTATTTTTTTTTTGGGTTAATTTTCGCAATTAATAAAATCTCATTTTAATCATTACTATTCAAAAATAGTGAAAATTGGTCAAATATTGATTAAAAAAATTTTTGACCGTTTACTCAAGGTTATTAAAAAAAAATTCCTATTAAAAGACACTCCAATACTCGTTTACTCACAAGGCTCTCTTTGGTCCTTAATGATGGATGGAGTTACCATCTGAAAAGTAGGATGGATTACATATTTACACAATGTTATTTCGAAAATATACAACAATATAAACTAGCATGCCAATTAATACGTTGTAATACTATCTTCTCCTACAAGGATTACACACAATGTTATTTCGAAAATATACAACAATATAAACTAGCATGCCAATTAATACGTTGTAATACTAGCTTCTCCTACAAGAATATGTAAGTTGGGGACCTAAGACATGAAATAGTTTCAAAAACCAACTAATAAGAATGAAAATTTATAATCCAAATAGAAATGAATTAATATGCCAACTAAGCAAGGCCCAGCCATATGTAAACAACCAAAAAACTAAAATATGAACTAGCACGTATACTAACTTGCATTAAATATGTTGCAATACTAGTTTACCCTACAGAAACTTGTAAGTTTGGTTATTCCAAAATATTTTTGTATTGAATCATCCTTCTTTTAAAAAAAAACTAAGAAAAAGACTAAAGAAATTGGAAAACTAAACCATGAAAAAGTTTCAAAAAAACAACTAAGAAGGAAAGAAATTTATAACCCAAATACAAATGAAATATGTTGAAATACTAACTTACCCTACAAAAATACCTGAATTTGACTATTCCAAAATATCTTTGCATTAAACCATCCTTATTAAAAAATAACTAAGAAGAAGAAAGCATTATAAACCAAATAAAACTAGAAAACTAAAACTGGAAAGAGTTTTAAAAAACAAGTAATAACAAAAATTTCCAGTTTTAACAAACAACTAATAACCCCCCAAAAAAAATTAGAAACAATATAAAAATTAACTAATATGTCAACTAAAAAATAAAACAAAATGTCAAATAAACTAATACACCAATACACCAACTAAGCAAAGTTCCACCAAATGTCAACTGCCAATGTGAATCCACGAGGCAAAGAGTTTAGGAAATCACCAAACTACGAATTCACAAAATCAAGAACATTAGTAGTAAATCCAA